>JBBDGP010005311.1:2500-139315 GCA_037952835.1 Lithobates septentrionalis
ACACAAATTATATAAGCATGCGACTTTTTTTTGTCTTTAAGCGTAAATGATAACTCCAAATTTAACCAAACAAAACAGTTATGCACGTTAGACCTTCTCTAGTGTGTATGTATCTGTGTGTGTGTGTATATATGTGTATGTATGTGTATGTGTGTGTATATATATATATATATATATATATATATATATATATATATATATATATATATATATATATATATATATATATTACTAATGGTGATCAGCGACTTGTAATGGGACTGCAATAGTGAGCGACAGCGGGCAATCTGACACTGACCTCACATGTAACATTAATACCGTGATAGGGGGGCTAATACTATACACTGTCATGGTACTAATGACACTGCTGGGAAGGGGGTTAACATCTCAGGTAATCAAAGGGTTAAATGCGTAATGTGTGCTGCTTTTTACTTGTACGGAGCCCTGCGTTGGTTGACAACACAGGGCTCTGGGCTATGATTGGACAGAGCCAATAAGCCTGGCCATGAATCATTAGCCAGGACTTGCTGATAGACTCAAGCTGTGTACAAATATAGTGGGTGCATGCATCCGGCCTAAACCTGGAAACAGGCAGCGACTTACCAATACGATACCATTGGCTCCCGCGGCTGTCAAAGTCAGCCAATCAGGGGAGAAAGGGGCCGGGTCGGGGCTGGTTGTCTGAATGGACACATGGACCTGTGACTCGGCTTTCCGTGCCCCCATAGGAAGCTGCTGTAGGGAAACTCGATAAGGGGGGGCAAGGAGCAGTAAAGAGGGACCCGAGAAGAGGAGGATCCAGGCTGCTCTGTGCTAAACTATCTGCACAGAGGAGGTAAGTATAACCTGTTTGTTGTTTTAACGAGCCTTTACAATAATTTAAAGTATAAATGCACTTGAAGCATTCACACTTGCAGGATCTTCATAGTGGAGATGCAGAAAGTAAATCAAGCGGTTATTCACATTTACTAAATCTTCACAGTAGAAATGCAAGAGGTGAAGTCAAAATGCGTTTTACTCTTGCTGAATCCTCAAGATGGATATGAAGAGGAAAGCCCCATACACATGGGCTGAATGTCCGACAATCGGCCCATGTGTATGCTAGCTGACCAGCTCCCCATCAGCACACTCAGCCAGTGGCTGAGAGTGCTGATCGGAGAGTTCTGGTGGGGGGGGGGGGGCGTCCTGCCAGAACAAAACAGCTCAGTGGGGGAGATCGCTGTATTAATGTTGCATTGTTGGTACAGGCTTAAGACCTCATTCACACTTTAAAATGAGGCCATTTGAAATTACTCATGGGAGAATTGGTGGGTATCGATGTAAATAGTTGCATTCAGGAAGTCCCATTGAAAGCAATGGGGGCCTGACAGCGCCCACAGCTATGCGAGGCTGTTTCCACATAATTGCTTATGCAGTGATTAAGTGTGTATTATTGGCCCTGGATGCAGACTGTGTGCGTCAGGGCCTATCATCCGCAGGATATCACTGCATGAGCGATGACATTCGAACAAACAGCTGTGCATAGCTGCGGGTGCTGTCAAGCTTCCTGCACGCACCTATTTGCATAGATCCCCACGGAGTCTCCCATTGGTAATCTCAAATGTACCCCATTCACAAATGTGAGTGGGGCCTATTAATGAAGTGCAACGTGCTGGATCTTCACAGTGAAGGGTCATAGAGTAAGTGTAGCCAACCAACCTCAGTGGTAAATTAAATAGTTTAGGTTTGAGGAGGTCTGAAAGATATCATTGTACTTTATTTGGTAACTCATTGCTGTATATCCTTTACTAACAAAGAATTTGTGGGTGAAATCCATTTTCTTTAGTATTAGTGGCATAAGGTCTTCTGAGTACTAATAACAGAGCTTTGTAATGTCTAGGGCTCTTGGGTCATGTAACAAAATGAATTCAGTATAGACATCATCCTGTTGAATTAGCAAATTCTTTCTTTCCTTCTCATTAATGAAAAAAGATAAACGAGATACAACATAATTGTATCACTAGAATCCTCTTTTGAAAGGGGTGGGGGAAATATCCTGATTATCATTTATGTGCAGTCTTACTGCTTGATGAATGCAATTAGAGAGAATTTCTGCTGCAGACTATTTTCTGTTTGGAGGGCAGAGCATTCAGCGAGGTTTCTCTGGTATCATTACTCATCTGTGCATGCCATCTGTTGCCAGAGATGACATTACAGCATAATGAAACGGGTCTTTGTTTGGGTATAGCTTGCCAAATTTTCTTTGTTTAGATTTTTTTTATATGTACATACAGTACATATAGATTTATGTATGTATTTCAAAGCATCTCCAGTTTGACGGTGGATGTCTGTTATTTCCTCATGCATATACATAAAAAGTAATGTTGACATATTTTCTCAGATCCCGAGGGCTAAGATTATACCCTCAGTTGGGAGGGGGGGGGGTTGTATTAAAAACAGGTTATTTGTATGGGGTATATTAAGCAGTAAACATAACTTTATAACTTTCCAAACATTCACTGGTGGTGAATCAATCGCTGTCATTTAAAACATACACCAGAAAAATTCACCTGCAGTCAATGTTGGGTTAATGTCAGAATGTTTGCTGCATCCAATCAAGTGCAGCCATTGTTCAGGTATTTTCATCGCCAGTGGGGCTGGCTGTCAAAGTATAAGATTCGTCCATTTACACTGTGTAGCATTGATGGAGTATTCAGTCAGATTTTATTTTTTTTTTCCAACTTTCAGACTGTGCAAAATAAACAAAGCAAATCTGTGTGTCCAGCTTAGGGCCCCTTTCACATGAGCGGCCCAATCAGGTCTGACTGTTTTTCAGCCAGACGCGATTGGACCCTCCATTCTTCTCTGAGCAGTCTAATGTAAACAGACTTGTCTATTTAACACCCAGCTACCTCCAATCCAGCAAAAACAAACGTAAGGGGCATCCGGAGGGCAGTCGGGTGCAAATGGACAGCTGGTCTGTTTAGATCTGGCTGTCCATAGAGCAGAGCGGGCAGTGTCCGTGTCTGCTCTGCATAAACCGAGTTGACATGGACCGGTCATCCGGCTTCTCCACTCAGCAGGGAATCAACGGATGGATCTCCTGCTGAGAAACTCATCCGGTTTGTATGAAAGCGGTTTAAGACCTTTTTTTACACTTGCGCTGCTTTCTGAAGAGCAATACGCATTCAGTTCAGCCTTTAGAGAGTATTTGACAGGCAAGAGTAGGCTTTATATTGCTTTCTCCCATTGACTTGAATGTGTTTTGTTCAGTGGGCGATTGTGACTGCTGAGCGCAACGGGGGTATAATTTCTGCCGCAGCATATGTACATCCTCAGACATTGCCTCTCCAGTTAAAAGGGAAATGGTAAAACAGGGCTTAACCATGTTGTATTACTGCCACCCCCCAGCTTCTAGTGTAAATAAGTCCTTAGTGTCTGTTTTTAATGTCATCTTTCTGTGTAATGTCCCATTGCTAGGGAATCAGACTTCTCTACTAGAACTAATCTATTTCAGTTTTTAGGCTCAATTTCCCTATTACTTAGAGTGATTGTCAAGTCTCTCTTGTTTTTTTTTTTTTTTTTTTTTTTTTTATAGGAAAAAAAAATGTTCTTGTATACTTACACAGTGGATTTGCACAGAGCAGCCCCAATCCTCCTCTTCTCGGGTCTCTCTTCTGTGCTCCTGGCTCCTCCTTTCTGTTCAGTGCCCCCACAGCAAGCAGCTTGCTATGGGGGGCACCTGAGCCGAGTCACAGCTCCTTGTGTCCATTCAGACACGGAGCCCTGACCTGGCCCCAGCCCCTCTCTCCCCTGATTGGCTCCTGCTGCTGTCAGTCAGCTAGCCAATGGCGTGGCTGCCGTATCTCAGCCAATCAGGAGGGGCAATCTCAGGTGGCTTAGACACTCTTGGACAGAGATGGGGCTCAGGTAAGTGTGAGGCAGGGGGGCTGCTGCACACAGAAGGCTTTTTATCTTAGAATGCATTACGGTAAAAAAAAACCTTCTGCCTTTTACAAGCCATTTTAATTCGCCTCTGGTTTTGGGGCTCAAGATTGTGGTGAAAAGGCAACTATGATTTCTAGCTAGCACTTTCAGCATTGACAGCAGCTGTATATGGCAAAATGATACCTTTTTTAAGTCATCAGAGGTTGCTGTGTCACTACAGCCTTTGCTTGCCTAAGTATTGATTTGAGGGATTAATTGGGTATTTTTAGCAGACTTTGTATTTGGTTTGTAGGCTTGTTCATCTGAAAAGTACTACTATAAGGCTGGCCATAGCCGGTTCTTGCTGAACCGTACGAGGTTCGAACCATGTATGGGAAGGCTAAATGTATGTAACAAGCTGATCTATCTATCAAATTGGGTACAACCACCCTGCCGGATTTTACATATGATTATAGCTAGTGGCTGGTTTAGCCGCTAGCAATAATCAATGTCTTCTCCCGCTGAGGACTGCTTCCCCGCCTATGGAACTATGCAGGCCCCATTGGGTTGGAGGACCATCATCCACAGGAACTCCTAGCATCCTCTGGTTCCAAGGAATTCTGGTTGATGCAAGCGGATTGGTTACTGTGCACAGCTGCTTGAAATTGTATCTGCTCCAGTTTTAGTAAAAGTTCTTCCCGTCTTGGAAATTTTATAGATGGACAACTCCTAGCCTAATATTCAGTGGTTCCAAGTGATTACTGTAGTAGGGAACAGGCACAAAAAGATACTCCAAATCTTTCCAAATAACTGTTTTTTGTTTTGGCACCTTTTTTAAAGTGTTTTTTTTATATTTATTTATTTATTTTCTTATTTATAACCATGCTTGCATAGGTATCACACAATATTACGATTGTTGTGTGTACATAGGCGTGCTAGTCTATTATCACTGTCTTAGGAATGCGAGTAGGTGGCAGTAGAATTATGGCCCGTACACACGATCTGAATATCGTACGGCAGATCGCACGACTTTGTTTGCTTAATAGTCGCAAGTGAAAATTGAATAGGTTACTAGTCATGTCATGAAAAGTCTCGTACGACAGGAAATAAAATCGGAAGTGATGTCCTGTTTTGTAATGTATTTGTATTGTATTTTCGGACGACAACTGTACTGACTAAACGAAAATCGTACTATCTGGTATCGTACGAGGAAAATTTTCATGCTTGTCCGATCGAATAATATCAGATGAATTGTTGTGATCGGCTCTCTACTAATGATCAGATTACCGCACGATTGTGTCGAAAGCGGTATTTTTCGTCTGATTCTCAGATCGTGTGCCATTAGTGTGATGCCGAGGTCCATGGCTGCAGTGGACAAAGCATACACAATGTAACAAATGTCTTTACAGAGTTCCCTATTTCTTTCACATTCCTAACATGTATCTTCTTAGATAAAGCATTCACATCGGATAGGAACCAGTAACTGTCAGTTTCTGTTTTGCCAGAATTGTGGGGGTGTAGGCCAGCAATTATCACCTTTATCTGCAGATGACTAGACATGAAAATTGTCAGCTTAATAAAACAATGAACTGGTTAGTGAATTCGCTGTTGATTGCTGTACTTGAGCTTTCAAGAAATGATTTGTGGAACAAAACTGCTGTTAGCTTTTTTCAGCTGTTTCCCTTTTTATGAGCACTGCTTCCTGAATAGCTTGGCTGATATTGTGCAGTGACAACAAGTATTTTGTCTTGTCTTTTAAAGGCTTTTTTTCAAATTCCAGCTCTCTATGTACTAGAGGTGCACTAAATGGAAATTTTGGTACTAAAAATGCAGGGTGCACTTTGCTGAATTTGATGGTGTTTTTTTGTTTTTTGTCTAATTTTTATAGATGTATTATATTCATTGTCATTATAGGCACCATTTTTAGCTCAAGAAAAATGAATCATTTTACATTTTATGTGCCTTTACACTGGTCTGTTGTGTTAAAAATCTTGCTTGTTGCATTTTTGGCATTGTACAAAGTATTAATTGCACTTGGTGATTGTATAGATAAATGGCCAACATACTATAACAGTAACATAGCCCACAAACCTCCAAATGGAGGAGGATATCATAATATTGCCTGAGATGGACCGCTATGGGTCCAAAATATGTACATTGCAACCAAAAGTAGAGCTGGTAAGGAACATCCATCAACCTTGCACACTCAAACATTCGCACACACAACACCTGACTCAAACCTCTCCATCCCCTCCCTCGCCATTAAACAGAAGAGTCGGGGAGCCAGTAACCTGGGATGTAGCGAACTACACATACAATAATAAGATCCCGTTTCAATCACTCTTTATTGTTTGGAGAGCGGAGTGTTCTTCCAGAAGGAGTCCGCAATATCAGGCCAGGGCAGCCAAACCTTGAAAATCTTTTTTGGGCAGGCCCTACCATTGTAAATGAGTATGTAAACCAGTATAAACTTTATTCACCATGCGGTAAAAGATTTGTATATCTGGAGCAGAGGCATTTTTCCATCATAGTAAAATTAATTTTCTAGCATAGAATTATAGGATACGCACAAAAGTTTGAGCATGCGCCTTGTGTACAAAGTCATTTAACAAACCAAGCAACCCAACTTCAGGAGTATGGGGTAGGGGTGCACCGAATGGATATTTTGGTGCCGAACCCGATACCGAAAATGAAGGATGCGCTGGGCTGAAAAGCGAAACCGATACCGAAAATGACAGTTTTTAAAAAATATTTAGATTTTTATGTGTAATTGTATTCAACTTTTTATTTAATATCATCAATTTATTGTTTGCCATTATTGGCACCTTTAGTGCAAGAAAGGTCAAGAAAAATGCAGTCTGCAGTCTCTAACCATCTCTTGTATCATGTCTGCAATCTCTTACTTAAATACGTTGCTAATAGTATTGGCAAAATTTCCATTCGATGCATCTCTAGCAGACATGATACAGGAGATGGTCAGAGACTGCAGACCTGATACAAGAGATCTGTGCAGCCTCACCAGTGTCCATCAAATGCAGCCTGCCTGTGCCCAGCAGCCTCACCAGTGCCCATCATATGCAGCCTCACCAGGGATGGCCTGTCATATGCAGCCTGCCTGTGCCCAGCAGCCTCACCAGTGCCTGTCATATGTAGCCTGCCTGTGCCCAGCAGCCCCACCAGTGCCCGTCATATGCAGCCTACCAGTTCCCAGCAGCCCCACCAGTGTCCATCATATGCAGCATGCCTGTACCCGTATCAGAGTGGTGATCTCCGTGTGTCAAGGAGCAGGGTTTGAATTGCCTGGGCCGCAGTAACTATGTCCTGCCTCCTGTGATCACGTCACACTGATTTAATGTCCCGCGTTGGATCAGTTGGCCGTCTATCACAGGAAGCAGGGCATTGTTACTACAGCCCGGACAATTCAGCTCTGTGACATGCAGAGATCACGGCGAGTAGGGAGGGGAGGAGGAGGGAATGGGCGGCACTCAGGGTGGACCCCGCCTCCTTTTGGTATCGGCTGTTTTTTGCTATCTGCCAAATAAAAAATAAAAAAAAAACAGTTTTCGGTCGATAATTTTCGTCGGCCGAAATTTCGGTGCACTTGTAGATTGGGGACTGGTAACTGTAAAGTATTATCAAAAAAATAAAATATGTCTTAGCTCCTGGGTTAAACCTCCAAACTGTGGACGAATGGTATGACGTAACAAAAGATATTTACTAAAGAATTTGTTAACTTCACAACGAGCCTTCAACTCCTCAAAGGAGACAAAAAAATGTGAGAGGTATGGGTAACACCTAGTCTTGTCCACCACAGGGAGTCCGGGTGACTCAGAAGCTCTGGGAAGTTTGAGTTCTGCCACAGAGGTGCATTAGGAGACGCTTCCTTTAATTGTGATAACACTTTATTACCCTTCTGCCAGGACAGCCAGCTAAGATCAATGGGAGAGCTGCGTTTAATCATTGACCTGTGTAGTGCATCCACAATAGAGGCCTTGGTGCCATAGATTGCAGTCAGTAAAGAGGTGGCGTAGTTCGAGCGGACCTCCAGGAACCAGTCATAGACTTAAGTTGTGACGCCAAAAAATAGGAAGGGATTAACATCCAGGGGAAGTCAAGGGGTTAACTGTGCCTAATAAGTGTATTGTGTGCTGCCTTTATTCACAGCAGATATGGCTGCTTTTTCTCCCTATAGTCTGATTTGATTTCAGGTAGATGTAACAGCCAGATTGTACGGAGACAGCAGAGTTCTGTGTGTTTGTAAACATAGAACTCTGTGCTGTGATAAGCCACAGCCGATCAGCAGGTTTCAAATCTGCGGACAAACTTGTGCTTTGTCCAATCACAGCAGGGGGTGCATACCCGAATCTAGAAGAAAGGACCTTGCTGTATGGGTATGTCACCTAGCCTGGTTGTGCTGCCGATCTGCGGTAACTGTACTGTGGGTGGTTAGAGTTCCTGGGTGATGGAGCTGTCTGTGTACCCAGAAGTTATTTTACCCTTAAGCTGCCCATACATGGATCAAAATTTGTCCACTTCAGCAGGACCTCTGGTGGAAGGAATAAAATTCATCTATGGGCTGCTTTAGTAAAAGATCATGCAGGCACTTTTCTTTTAAGTTGCAGGAGTAGAGCATGAGGTTTGGTTCCAGTGCTCATCTCTGTGACTTAATTGCCAAGATTTTTCCTTGCTTCCATACATTAGGTGTCTTTATATGGGCAACAAAGCTTGGACAGTAAAAACCTTGTTAGACGTTCTCTGTTTGTTTCATCGCCGGCCCTGTTGGGGAAATTATCCATCAATTTCTGTCCTGAAATCCCCCAGCAGGGACACTGACAGATACTATAACTCTTCCTTGCTCAATCCAAAATGAAATAAAAACATTTGCCTTGAGTTGAACTTTAATGGGTTGTATCAGAAGTTCTTAAAATGACTGCAATGTAAATATTAGGCAAATAGTTTAAACTGTGCTTTGTGCATAACCTAAATAAGCAAATGTAAGAACATTTATTGTACAGTATTGATGCTAAACTTTGGTGTTTTTTTTCTTCAGTTTATTGTGGACATCACTAACGCGCTCCCATTTTTTACGCGGATATGAAGAGTGAGGTTTCTCCAGATGCACCAAAGAAACAGGAAAGCCTAAAAGGGGTATTGCTGAACCCTGAGCCTATTGGGGCAGCAAAGACCTTCCCATCAGACGTGGACATGATCTCCAGTAAGGTGGGAAATGAGTTCTCTCATTTGTGCAGTGACTCAAATAAGCAGCCGAGGAGCTTAAATGGTGGCACAGAGCAAGAGAAAGGACTTGTGCGAAAAAAGAGGAAAAGCCAGCAGGCTGGGCCTTCCTATGCACAGAGTTGTGAGGCTAAGAAAAATCAGAGACTGATCGAACTTCGATTAGGGCCTCAAACTGATGAAGATAATGACTCTTCCTTTAGTGATTGTGTATCTTCACCTTCGTCTAGTTCACATTTTGGTGACTCTGATACTATGACTTCTGACGAGGACAAGGACAGCTCTAGACATTTCTCTCCAACAGGTGTAAATACTACAAATAGGACTCCGCCCCCTTCAAGGGCTCAAAAATGGCCTCGTTCCCAGTCAGAGTCTGTGCCTAGTATGCTAATGAAGCGGCCTTGCTATCAGGTGAGCGCCTTACGGAGGTCTGTGCATCGAAAGACTTTTGTGAAAAAGGGTTCTACACAGCGGACTCAAAAGCAGAAGGAGAGGCTGTTATTGCAGAGGAAGAAGAGAGAAGTTCTGGCCAGGAAGAAGTATGCACTGCTCCCTAGTTCCAGCAGCTCTAGTGAGAATGACCTCAGCAGTGAGTCAGCCTCTAGCACTAGTTCTTCCACTGAAGGAGAGGAGGATATCTTTTTGTCTCCAGAGGAAAACCACCAAAATGGTACAACTCTTCCCTCAGGTAAAACATATATTGCAAAATGCGTTGTGTTGGCACGTTAACTATGTTTCTATTATTTCTTCTTCCCTTTGCTGGTGGTTTTACAGTAGAACTTAACTGTAACTGAGCACCACAAACTGAAAACACTATTTAAAGGAGAAGTATAGCCAAAGCTATATTGGCTATACTTCTCCTGGGGATCACAGTAGTGTAGTTCGTTCTGCACTCCTATGAGCCATTTTCAGCTGACAATTGGCTAAAGCCCACTGACAGTTGACATCACAGAGCCGGTCCAAGCTTTAAAATAAGCTGACAATATGGTCGGGATCCACCAAGAAGCCTGGACCTGCAGCTGACTCAGCCTTTCAGCAAGCCGATTCCGCCCCCTCCACAGCTCGGTACTCCAGTGAGTGCTGGATGGGCGGAGCAGAGAGGGGATGACTGACAGTCACTCGCCTAATAAATATGCAAAGTGTTACTCTGTTATTTTTAAAGTGAAATAAGGAATGTGAAATAAGTACTTAATTAAAGTGTTACTAAACCCACAACAGTAAAATCAGTCTGTATATGCAGTAAAGCATGCCTGTTATACTCACTGTGGAACCTAAGGGGTTAATCCTTTACGTTGTGTATAAAGGCTGTTTGATCCAGTCTCTCTGATCTTACTCTTCCTCAGCTGTCTCAAAAAAAATCTGATACTCTGTTTACAGAGCCAGTGAATGGGCTGCACATGCTCAGTTTGGTGTGTATTGCTAGTGGGGTTTTTTTTGTTTGTTTTTTTTCCTTGGGAAACAGAGAATCAGTGCCATATGTAAACTCCTCCTACAAAGTTTACTAGGAACTGATAGTAGTCCCAAGGCTGCTATATACTTCTAATGAGAAAAGGTATTTATCAGTTTATATTTACTAAAAGAATTGCTTTTCTATGTTGTGTGTACTGTGGTAGACCAGATATATTGAATGCAGGTTCTGGGTTTAGTAACACTTTTTAAAAGTCCCAAAATGTTCTGTAAAAAGTAAATCCACACATGAAGTTCAATTTAGCAACACCACCACCTGTCTCGGTGCTCTAACTTTCACCACACACATCATCTGCTTACCAGATCCTAAGACCTCAAACCAAAAGATCTAATATTCCTCCTAAGGGAATGGATGTCTTGCAATCCTTTCACACAAGCAACCTCTCCCAACAGCATGGTACCTCGTATAATGCAACTGTGTCTCACAAATAGAAAGGAGGAACAGGGGACCCAATAATCACTTTATTTGTTTATTTAAAATGGCTAATATACTCACATGATATAAGGAGCAGCTTAACATTGAAACCTAGTAAACGGCGCTCGTCTGAGCCAGCGTGATGTCGTCACTGCTTGACCCCACCCCTGCTTACTGAATATGCACTCAAGAGTTCATTTGTATATGGAAACGTATGTTTCCTGGGTCCTTACATAACTACTTTTCCTGTTTTGTACACCGTAATCTAAGAAATAAGTATCAATCGTAACTACAGGCTGTTTAAAGTATCCATTGATACTGACTGCTTCGATTTTGTATTAAAAGTTGAGGTTTAAACACCATGCGCTATATTCCTACCTTTTTAAATGCTACCGCTTCCTGTCATGCTGCCTACAAAGAAGTACAAATTGCAATGTAAGCCCCCCCCCCCCCCCCCCCCCCATGCGGTCATGTGACTGTAACTGCAAAGTCCTGGCCTCACCTTGTCATGTGTGACTGGTAGGAAGAGACCTCTACATGTCTAGTGCCCTAAAAGCTGGTGGGTGATGTCATCGGTCTAAGGAATTCCACTTAGTAGTTGATATAGCAGCTGTAGAAAAAAATGTATTTTGTCAATTATATAGATATACAGCTCCTACCATCATAATTAGTGGTTCCAAATTAATAATTACTGCAGTAGGGAACAGACACACAGATTTTGTTCCGCTCTTTTGAAGCAGTCTAAGGCTAGCTCCCCATCAGGCTTTGCCCACCACACTACAGATTGCCTTGGCCTTGTTCATGTCGGCGTGGGGGGACACGGGCCGGGGAGGAAGCAAGCAAGTGTCCAGTACCTCATTGCTGATTCTGGCAGATCAATGTCCTGTCTGTGGCAGCTACATGAATCGGGTGCAACCAGTTCAGTGCAAAGCCCAACAGCATGTCTACTACAACCTTTATGTATGCGCCCCCCCCCCCCCCCCTGTGTTTCTTTCACTTCATTTCTTGGCACCATTTAATAAACGCCATCTATGATTGAGTTGTGCTGAATAATTGCACTCAGATTATTTACTCTGTATAGACTGGGATAAATAAATTCACGTAGCTTTATTTTTAGATGTACAGTAGTAACCAAATATTTTGCTGTCTAACTCTTTAGCTATACAACCTATTTCTCAAATCTTGTATATTGCAGCAGTGAAGGAATTCTTTGACTTTCACATTCAATTCAAGAGCCTTGATCGTTGAGCCCTGTTACCGGAGGCTTTTGGCAGGGTAGCTTGGTACAGCTGGTGCTAGCTTTAAATAAATCCCCCCGCCTGACAATAAGAAGTTTGTTGCCATGGGTGGCAGAAAATGGAGCAGATGGTTTCTGAAGAATGACAACAAACCACTCTTAACCAGCAGAAAATGCCAGGCGCCTGTAATTTCTAGATTTATTGATAATACGTTTTAGACCTCTTTCACACTGAGGCAGTTTTCAGGCATTTTAGCGCTAGAAATAGCCTCTGAAAAGAACCTGAAAAATCCCATTCATCTCATTCATTTGCATGAGTGCTTTCAAACTCTTGCGGGACGTTAGAAAAAGTCCTGCAAGCAGCATTTTTGGAGCGGGTTTGGAGGGCTGTACAAAGCGCTCCAAAAACACCCCTGCCCATTGAAATGAAATAAATGAAATAATCAGCGCTTCCAAGCGCCTTAAAAGCTCTTTTCTTTTCTTTTTTTTTGAGGTCACTTGTCCTTTAACCACTTACGCACCGCCCGCCGTCGTTATACGTCGGTACTTTGAAGAGGGTTCTCATTGTTAAGGCAGCATTTAGCTGCCAAAACCCCATTATCCTCTTCAGCGGGCGGCCGGCTTTCAGATAAAAGTGGTCTCTGCGGCCAGTTCGCCGCAAGATCACCTTTTATCGGCTGCGGGATGTGGAACTCCCGATTTGCTCCAGTGCCCTCTGCCGCTTACTGGAGCCGTTGGTAGCGGCGGAGGCGAACGGGTCCTGTGTCCTGTTGGGTATGGAGATGAGTGAGGGGCAGATGGGGCCCTCCCACCTGTCTCCATACCATTGCAGGGCGGTGTTAATAAGAGATCTGATTTTTTGACCCCAGATTTCGTATTTAAGAGGTCCTGTCATGCCTTTTTTTTTTTTTTTTTTTTTTCTATTACAAGGGATGTTTACATTCCTTGTAATAGGAATAAAAGTGACACAATTTTTTTAAAAGAACAGTGTAAAAATAAAAAATTAAAGGTAAAATAAATAATTAAAAAAATGCATATTTAAACACATCCCCCAGAGCTCGCTTGCAGAAGCGAACGCATACGTGAGTAGCGCCAGCATATGAAAACTGTTCAAACCACACATGTGTGGTATCGCCGTGATCGATAGAGTGAGAGCAATAATTCTACCCCTAGACCTCCTCTATAACTCAAAACCTGCAACCTGTAGAATTTTTTATGGAGATTTTTAAGGGTAAAAGTTTGTCGCCATTCCACGAGCGGGTGCACTTTTGAAGCTTGACATGTTTGGTATCTATTTACTCGGCGTAACATTATCTTTCACAATATATTAAAAAAATTGGGTTAACTTTACTGTTTTTTTTTTTTTTTTAATTCAGAAAAATGCATTTTTTCCTTAAAAGTGCACTTGTAAGACTGCTGCGCAAATATGGACAAAGTATTGCAACGACCTCCATTTTATACTCTAGGGTGTTTAAGAAAAATAAATATAATGTTTGGGGGTTCTAAGTACTTTTCTAGCAAAAAAAACCCCAAAAAACGGTTTTTGATTTGTAAACCCCAAATCTCAGAAAGGGGCTCGGTTCTTAAGTGGTTAATAAAAAACGCCCCGCTAGCGCCTGTAAAGCTCTGCATAAGCCACCAGTGCTTTAGTGGCAGTTCAGTGTGAAAGGCGTCTAACTGGTTGTTTGACTTGTAAAAAAAAAAAAAAACTGTTTTGCAAATTGGAACATATCAGTCCTTGGCACTTCAAACTGAGCAAATGAGGGAAAAAGTGCCTAATCAGCAAATTAGCTCCAGCATGTGTTGATTTGATAGATGGATTCAGTGATGCAGCTGAAGTTAAATGCAAATCTCAGCTTTTCTTGAGGGTCAAGTTCCACTTTAAATAAAAATAAATGCACTTATTTTTGCAGGCAAAAAGTTTCACATGAGCCTGCAAAGCATTGCACTTGCAATCGGTGGATCAGATTAGATTTAAGCAAAGATCAAGACTTATGTGAGCAGTACACTTTTAAAATCAGGGCTTCTTTGGATATACCAAAATCAATTTACAGTTCACACCATATGAACAATACAATCAGCACCACCCTGTACCTGTAAGCTTTGCCTTTTTTTAACTTCATTGGGGCTTCAGTGCAACCAACGAGAAACCAAACTTGGAGTATCTCACAAAAGTGAGTACACCCCTCACATTTTTGTAAATATTTTATTATATCTTTTCATGTGACAACACTTAAGAAATGACACTTTGCTACAATGTGAAATAGTGAGTGTACAGCTTGTATAACAGTAAATTTGCTGTCCCCTCAAAATAACTCAACCCACAGCCATTAATGACTAAACCGCTGGCAACAAAAGTGAGCACACCCCTAAGTGAAAGTGTTGAAATTGGGCCCAAAGTGTCAATATTTTGTGTGGCCACAATCTTTTCCAGCACTGCCTTAACCCTCTTGAGCATGGAGGTCAACAGAGCTTCACAGGTTGCCACTGGAGTCCTCTTCCACTCCTCCATGACGACATCACGGAGCTGGTCGATGTTAGAGATCTTGTGCTCCTCCACTATCTATCTGAGGATGCCCCACAGATGCTCAATAGAGTTTAGGTCTGGAGACATGCTAGGACAGCCAATCACCTTTATCCTCAGCTTCGTTAGCAAGGCAGTGGTCATCTTGGAGGTGTGTTTGGGGTCGTTATCATGTTGGAATACTGCCCTGTGGCCTAGTCTCCAAAGAGAGTAGGGATCATGCTCTGCTTCAGTATATCACAGTACATGTTTGCATTCATGGTTCCCTCAATGAACTGAACAGTGTTCAATGCTACTTTAAGACCCCTTTCACACTAGGGTGGGCATTGGCGGTAAAGCGCTGCTAGTTTTACCGGCGCTGTTAATGCGACGCTTTTCAGCCACTAGCGGGGATATTTTTTTAACCCCTGCTAGCAGTCCAAGAAAGGGTTAATAGCGCCAGTAATGCGACACTGCCGCATCGCTTTCCAAGTGATTTGGCAGCGCTTCCTATTCATTTCAATGGGCAGGGTGTTTGGGGAGCGATGTATGCACCGCCCCAAAGATGCTGCTTGCAGGACTCTTCCCCCCCCCCTCCTGCAAGCGCACCCCACCAGTGTGAAATCACTCGGGCTTTCACAATGGTGTGGCTTGAGAGGTGCTTTTCAGGCGCTGTTTTTAGCGTTAAAACACTTGAACATCGCCCCAGTGTGAAAGAGGTCTTTAAAGTTCTCCCCCCCGGTCACCAGAACTGGTGTCCTGTTTTGAATATTTCCCCTTTATTACTTTTGTGAGGACAACCCAAAATGTGGTTTTTCCTTTTACGTTCACTTTCAATGACAATGGTAAACAGGACAAATAAGAGAGGGTGAATCTTCCTAATGAGGGGGCATAGACGGCAAAAAGTGACAAATGTTCTAATCTTCCTTCACTCTAACCAAATCTAAAATAAAACGTCTTGCCTTTTACTTTAGTGTGTATGTGTGTGAGATATATATGTATGCATGTATATGTGTGCGTATAATATAGTTGTGCTCAAAAGTTTGCATACCCTGGCAGAAATTGTGAACTTTTGGCATCAGTATTGAAAATATGACTGATCTTGCCTTTTATTCAAGCATAGTGATCATATGCAGCCATTTATTATCGCATGGTTTTTTGCCTTTTTTAAAAAATGAATAATAACACAAATCACCCAAATGGCCCTGATCAAGTTTACATACCCTGGAATGTTTGGCCTTGGTACAGACACAGAAGGTGGCACACACGGGTTAAAATGGCTATTAAAGTTTAATTTCCCACATTTGTGGCTTTTTAAATCGCAATTAGTGTGTGTGTATAAATAGTCAATGAGTTTGTTAGCTCTTACATGGATGCACTAAGCAAGCTAGATACTAAGCCATGGGGAGCAGAAAAGAACAGTCAAAAGACTTACGTAACAAGGTAATCGTTACAAAGATGGAAAAGCATATAAAAAGATATACAAAGCCGTGAATATGCCCATCAGTACTGTTCAATCACTTAATAAGAAGTGGAAAATTTGGTGATCTCTTGACACCAAGCCGAGGTCAGGTAGATCCTGAAAGATTTCAGCCACAACTGCCACAGGAATTGTTCGGGATACAAAGAAAAACCCACAGGTAACCTCAGGAGAAATACAGGCTGAAAAAAGATGTGGTTTTTAAGGAGCACAATATGATGATACTTGAACAAAAAAGAGCTGCATGGTCAAGTTGCCAGAAAAAAGCCTTTACTGCACAAGTTCCACAAAAAAGCCAGGTTACAATGTGCCCAACAACACCTTGACATGCCTCATTGGCTTTTTTGTGGCATTAGCGCAGTAAAAGGCTTCCTTCTGGCAGCTCAACCATGCAGCTCTTATTCTGTAAAAGTATCGTTGAATTGTGCTCCTTAACCACTTAAAGACCAGCCTCGTTTTGGATTTTAGGTGTTTACAAGTTTAAAACAGGTTTTTTTGCTAGAAAATTACTTAGAACCCCCAAACATTATATATTGTTTTTTTTCTAACATCCTAGAGAATACAATAGCGGTCATTGCAATACTTTTTTTTGCACCGTATTTGCGCAGCGGTCTTCTAAGCGCACTTTTTTTTGAAAAAAATTCACTTTTTTGAAAAAAAAAATAAGACAACAGTAAAGTTAGCCCAATTTTTTTTTATATTGTGAAATATAATGTTACGCCACGTAAATTGATACCCAACATGTCACGCTTCAAAATTGCGCCCGCTCGTGGAATAGCGTCAAACTTTTACCCTTAAAAATCTCCATAGGCGACGTTTAAAAAATTCTACAGATTGCATGTTTTTCGTTACAGAGGAGGTCTAGGGCTAGAATTATTGCTCTCACTCTACCGGTCGCGGCGATACCTCACATGTGTGGTTTGACCACCGTTTTCATATGCGGGCGCTACTCACGTATGCGTTCGCTTCTGCGTGCGAGCTCGTCGGGACATGGCGCTTTAAAAAAAAATTTTTTTTTTTTTTATTATTTATTTTATTTATTTTTTCACTGTTTTTTAAAAAAAAAAAAATTTAGATCACTTTTATTCCTATTACAAGGAATGTAAACATCCCTTGTAATAGAAAAAAGCATGACAGGTCCTCTTAAATATGAGATCTGGGGTCAAAAAGTCCTCAGATCTCATATTTAGACTAAAATGCAAAAAAAAAAAAAAAAAAAAAAAAAGTCTAAAAAAATGACACTAAAAAAATTTGTGCCTTTAAGAGAGTGGGCGGAGCCGTCGAATGACGTCGCTCCGGCCGTCACATGGTATGGAGACGGGTGGGGGCCATCTTGGCCTCACTTGTCTCCATACCTCAGCAGGGAAAGGACCCGATCGCCTCCGCCGTTACAGACGGCTCCGGTAAGCGGCGGAAGGCGCGGGAGAGCGGCGGGAGGGGGTGTGGCACCTCTCCCGCCGCCGATAACGGTGATCTCGCGGCGAACCCGCCGCAGAGACCACCGTTATCGTGTACAGAATCGCTCACTGTAAAGATGGATATCTCGGTTGTGGCAGCAGCTGCTGCCGTTACCGAGATATCCATCTTCAAAAAAATGACGTATATATACAGTGAGCGGGGCTTAAGTGGTTAAACAACCACGGGGAGCAGCCTGTATTTCTCCTGAGGTTGCATGTGGGTTTTTCATTGTAACCTGGGCAATTCTTCCGCCAGTTGTGGCTGCAATCTTTCTTGGTCTTCCTGACATTGGTTTGGTATCAAGAGCCCCAAATTTTCCACTTAAGTCATTTAAACAGTATTGACTGGCATATTCAAGGCTTTGGATATCTTTTTATATCCTGTTTAATTAGCTTGTATTGCAGGTCTTTTGACTGTTCTTTTCTGCCTCTTCATGGCTCAGTGTCTAGCCTGCTTAGTGCATCCATGTGAGGGCTAATAAACTCATTGACTATTTATACACAGAAACTATATGTGATTTAAAAAGCCACAAATGTGGAAAATTAACCTTTAACCGCTTCCCGAACAACCACCACAGTTAAACTGCGGCAGGTTGGCTCCCCTGCATGAGCCGTCGTAGCTATACGTCGGCTTGCGGGGTCGGATTAGTAGGAGCGCACGCCGTTGCAAAG
Organism: Lithobates septentrionalis; assembly: GCA_037952835.1. Taxonomy (NCBI): domain Eukaryota; kingdom Metazoa; phylum Chordata; class Amphibia; order Anura; family Ranidae; genus Lithobates; species Lithobates septentrionalis. The sequence goes on from JBBDGP010005311.1 coordinate 20,873, forward strand.
TGGGGGTGCCGATGCTCCTTTCCTAAGGTCGCGATGACTGCCAGCCACAAGCGATCGTGAGCACACACTTCCCTGTTCTGTTCTGAGAGGAGTGGCAGATCGTGTGTTCCTATTAGCTAGGAACCACGATCCGTCACTTCCTCCAGTCGGTCCCCTCCCCCTTCAGTTAGAATCACCTCCCAGGGAACACAGTTTACCTCTTGATCGCCCCCTAGTGTTAACCCCTTCACTGTCAGTGACATTTTTACAGTAATCAATGCATTTTTAAAGCATTGATCGCTGTATTAATGCCAATGGTCCCAAAAAGGTGTCAAAATTGTCAGATGTGTTCGCCATAATGTCGCAGTCGAGATAAAAATCGCAGATCGCCGCCATTACTAGTAAAATATAAATAAACAAAAATGCTATAAATCTATCCTCTTTTGAAGACGCTATAACTTTTTTTTTTTAATTTTTTATTTTTTATTTAGTGGTATGCGACATACAATGAAATAACTTCACAGAAAATGTTGTTCAAACAAAATAGCTTACATATGAACACTAGATAGTGGTATCTGAACAAAATATAAGTAAACTCAAGATATTATAACAGAGACAGCTCTATACGTATAAAAGATACCTAGATACCCAGGACGCTATAACTTTTGCACAAACCAATCAATATACGCTTATTGCGATATATATAATATATATATATATATATATAAAAAAAAAGGGGGGGGATAATTATTATAGCAAAAAGTACAAAATAATGTGTTTTTCAAAATTGACGCTCTTTTTTTGTTTATATCGCAAAAAATAAACGCAGAGGTGATAAAATACGACCAAAAGAAAGCTCTATTTGTGGGGGGAAAAAAGGACGTCAATTTTGTTTGGGTGCAACGTCGCACGACCGTGCAATTGTCAGTTAAAGCAATGCAGTGCCGAATCGCAAAAAGTGCTCTGGTCAGGAAGGGGGTAACTTCTTCTGGGGCTGAAGTGGGGTTAATAGCCATTTTAACCTGTGTGTGCCACCTTCTGTGTCTGTACCAAGGCCAAAAATGCCAGGGTATGTTTGGCATGATTAGTCAGATTGTCAATATAAATGCCAAAATTTCACAATTTCTGCCAGGGTATGTAAACTTTTGAGCACAACTGTGTATATAATTTTAGTTATATTAATTATTATATTAATGGTTTATTATATTGTTATATTATGTATATATATATTTTTTAATTTTTTTTTCTCACCTGTATAACTATAAAGTGGTTGTAAACCTCAGACATGAAATGCAATTATCTCAATTAAGAGCACTAAGTGTAATTTCTGTCTGCTGCTTCACTACTGTGCTGTCAGCATAAGTCACTTCAGACAAGTGTTCCTGACACCGATAGAAAAATGATGACAGGGAAGGAACCTCTGGCTGATTGACAGCCTCAGCTCTGCTCCTGTGTACTCTGTGGAGGTGCTGTGTCCCTTCCCTCCAATCAGCTGTTAAAGCTCTGCAGAGTAACTTCAGCTTTCTGCCTCCTTTTTTTTTTTTTTTTTCTGAACACTCAGGCAAGCTTTAAAAGTCAGTACTTTGAACAGGTGTCGAAAAGAATGGGCTGCAGATAAACAAGTACAACTTATGTAGGAGGATTTGTTTCATCTGTGTATCACCTGAGGCCAGTCACTTCACTGGGTATAAAAGTGTTTACAACCACTTCAAATCTTCATCACCTGTTTGGTGTGGCTCCATGGTTGCATAAGGCTACATTCACACGGGTGTAAATCCGCTGACAACATCACAGCAACACTTTGCAATGGCCGCATACAAACTAGCTGCAGCCAATTTGTGGCCAGAACTCTTCAGAAACGTGGGCCCTGGGTGTGTATAGTGTGCATCCAGGATGAGTAGTTAATGTAAACAGCAGCAGTTGATTTATTACAGAGTACAAATCTGACAGCTGCTGCTGGTCACACAGTGTATGCATTTAATGCCACAGGCAAGAACCTCCTCATTCTTGCCGGGGAATGCCCCAGACCGTTAGTATACAGCAATGTGAATGTAACCCCAAGGGCCTCACTTGAGTTTGCTGGCGGTACTTACAGGTGCCAAAATAAACTTCAGCGCAGCGGGTTTGGTTTAGAAGTTTTAAACACTTGTCAGGTTTGCCTAATTTGAGGCAGGCGCCCTTTGAACCCTTTCTGTTAAACAGTTGGGTAACGTTGTATATCTCGGTCATAACTCACAAGGAAGTGGAACTGTAATGTATGCGCTGCAAAATGCCATCAACTTTTCTGGAAGCACATTCACAGTGTGTTTTTTTTTGTTTTTTATTTTACAGGTAGCATTGATGAGGATGTTGTAGTCATTGAGGCTTCATCCACTCCTCAAGTCCCTGCCAATAATGAAGAAATCAATGTTACCTCTACTGACAGTGAAGTGGAAATTGTCACAGTTGGTGAAACCTACAGGTAGGAGCTTTAAACACCAACGTTTACTATAAATGAGAAATTGGTGACTACGTTCTTTATCTGTTTAAATTGTGCTGTAGGCCATAACCGGTTTATCGTACTATACTATGCCAAGTGTGTGGAGGCCTGACAAGGGGCATTTCTTACCAAAAGTTTGCCTGTTTCTGCTACGGACCTCCCCTCAAAGAAGATTATGTTGCCTCAGTATCCTCATAAGCTGATGAAAGTTTAAGTGATTGTAAATGTTTTGCACAGAGCAGCCTTGATTCTTCTCTTCTGGGGTCCCCTGCTGGCACTCCTGGCTCCACCCCCTGCCGAGTGTGTGCTTGCTCCTGAGCCCCGCTCTGAGTGTCCATAAAGCAGGTCTCATCCCACCCCTCTCTCACTCATCCCATGGCACTGATTGACAGCAGCGGGAGCCAATGGTATCTGAGCTAATCAGGAGCGAGAGACCCGGGAGAGCCTCAGGTCTCGTGCACATCACTAGATCGTGCTCAGGTAAGTAGGGGCGCTTAATGCATTTACAAACCTTTTTTAAGGGCTAAGAAGCAAAGAGGGTCTTGATTCCTACTCGAGGACACGATTTGCATAATGATTTTCCACTTTGCCTTTTGGAAGGAGCAACCTTGAATCTAGGACATATAGCAGCAAAGATAAAGCAGGATTTTGTGGGCCTAATTAACCAAGTCGTGCTCACAATTCTTTTAGCATCATTTAGGAAGGCCAGGCCATTTCTCTTCTGTAAGAGGTTAATGAGGAACACCTCACCCTACTGGAAATGCTGCTTTTTTTGCAGTGGTAGATTTCCTAATCCTGTTCGTTCATTTCTATTAGCTGTTCTCTGGGTCAGGGGAGGATAGCATCAGACCCTGATGCTCTTGCAAAGCGTAGAATAGAGGCAGATAATCTCCACACCACCATTCTCAGAATATCTGCATGGCAATGGAAAATCTGTATGTATTACCTTGCTTTAGAGTTTAGAGCATAAACTTTTCCTTTTCAGTTAAGAATTGTTACTTGAAAATATTTTTTTCTTTAAAACCAGAGTTTAACCACTTCTCGCCGCGGCGACGTCATATGACGTTGCTGACTTTCAGTGGTGATATCTGAATGATGCCTGCAGTTACAGCCATCATTCAGATATCCTTTTTTCTCAGTCGGCGTTTCCCTGTACCATAAGAACATTCATAGCGGCTGTTTACCTGGTTGGTAGTTCTTACAGGCAGTGGGAGGGCGCCCGCGCCGTAAATTTATCATAGAGAATCCTGCGGGCCAGATGGCCGCAGGAAGTCTCTGACCTTTCAGGGTTTAAAAAAATGCCGCCACCATGGCTGGAAAACCAAAATTGTTTTTTTTTGTTTTTTTTTTTTATTTCACATTTCCCAGCCAAGAGGCGAGAACTGGGGAATTATAGACCCCCAGATCTCGCTGTAAATAGCCCTATTCCTATTACAAGGGTTGTTTAAATTTCTAGTAATAGTAGTCAAAGTGATAAAAAAAAATGTAAAAAGAAAGTGTCAAACTAGAAAAATAAGTAAAGTACAATTTTTTTTTTTTTTTTTTAAAGTGCCATCGTCCCCATGTGCTCGCTCGTAAAAGCGAACGCATACATAGGCCACGCCCACATATGTAAAGCATGACATGTTGGTTATCTATTTACTCGGTGTAACATCATCTTTCACATTATGCAAAAAATTGGGCTAACTTTTAAGTGTTTTTTTTTTTTTTTATTATTATTATTATTCTAAAGCGTTTTAAAAAACCGAGAGATGAAAACGAGAGATGAAAACGACCACCATTTTATTCCCTAGGGTCTCTGCTAAAAAAATATCTAATGTTTGGGGTTCTGAGTAATTTTCTAACAAAAAAATGATGAAGAAGTGATTAATATCACCTTAACCTTTCCTGACTACTTCTGCCACATGATAAATGAGCACAGGGGGGGCCTTTTGGACAGCAACCTTGTTAATCTGGTGGGAGGGGAGTGTTAAGATGTACAAACTCCAGCTGACACTTTATAAAAAGTTACAGCAAAGTGTTTTTTCTCCTTTTTGGGTTTAAATTTGTTTACTTTTGGATTTAATACAGCTTTAAGATCAATTCTGGAGAGCAAAAAGAGACCATGGATCTACATTGATTCAGGAGGGTCCTCAGCAAGCCATTGCTGACACTAGCTAAGGAGTTAATCTGTCCAGATGATGTTTGTTTATGGTCTGTATGCTGTTCTTCATCTCCTAGTGACTGCGGCATTCCTCAGATTTTAGCTGAAGACATAGTCCGAGCTCTGGACATTGCACTTTGCAAAGGCTACAAGCAATCATTTGGTCTGATTAAAATTCAACCAGATATATCATAATTTGATCTGCTTGGCTGGGAAGTGTTTGGCAAGCACAACTGTGTCTGCATGTGTCTTTGGCGTCTAACAATCCAGTTATTTAGCTAGTGCACAGTCACAGGCTCGACTGATTGCTGGAAGCCTTTTACGTTACTTATAGAGCTTTATTATGGAATATCTTCTACACAGTGTGGCATTTATGTGTGATTTAGAGCAGACCTAAACCTTTTTTATAAACTACTAGTAGAGCTGTATAAGGTATTTACTGGCAGAAAAAATTGGGGCAGAAGATTTAATAGATTGAAAGTTCAAAGAATTAACTGAAGGTCCGCTTTAAGCCCTGGTTCACACTGATGCGATTTCGGATACGTTTCAGTATGCAAGGCATCGCAGGACAAGTGAATTAGCATTATTTTCTATGGATGCCTTTCACATGTGTTGCAAATGCAAAGCTTTTTTTTTTCAAAAAAAAAAAATTAAGGATCCTGTGCGTCTTTAGTGCAATGCGATTTTGTGCTCAATACACTTTCATCTAAAATGCTCATCTGTTTAAGATGAGGCAATTCCGGTGTGTTTTCTGCCAGTCTCATCTATATGAGAGCGAAAGCTCAAAAACGCAGCTGTATCCGATCCGCTAAAAACATGGATGGGGATCCATTTCCCTTCCCTCGATTGGATCGGGCATCTGCTCCCCCACTGTGACAGCCAGCGGGATCTTCTCCGCCCCCACTAGCTGTCAAAATTTAAAAAATATGCGGCCGCTTGGGTCTCTGCCCACCCAGCTGCATCACTCATTCACAGTGCTCTGTGAATGGCAAACTACAAGGTCTGGCAGCCTTTACGGCTGTCAGCTTGTAATTTTCAGTGAACTACCAGAGCGCTGTGGTAGTTAACACGTTCTTCCTGTCAGCATGTATCGTTCATACAAGGAAGCTGATACCCTGAAAGATCTGCAGGAGACCTGCAGCTGGTGCGTTGCTTTACAGGCTCCTGCAATAAAAAAGAATGCACTTTTTTTTTTTAACTACATTTATTTATTTATTTTTTTTGAAAAGGGGAACTTATCCTTTTTTATAGGCTGATTCACTGAGCTGTGTTTTTGGGTGATACAAACCTTTAGGAACCCAGATCCTCAGCAGTCTTGTTGCCCACTTGCCATCGCTTCTATATAGCCATCTTAAGCCATCACTTGTGTCTATAGCCTACTGAAGAAAGAATGAAGTGTGAGTTGAGTGTTGGATTGCTCTGTAGTTCTTGTTAAGTTTCCCATCTGCTTCAGTGTGAAATGGAAGAGGCCCAGATCATTTGGAACTTGCTATGGTATAAACAGACGGTTGGAGTATTTTCCACTGGCTCCTGAAATTTGCTTGGTGTGCAGTTTCCCCTTCACACACAAAGCAAATGAAATGAAAGCATTTAACCCATTTGACAAGTGCTGGAAACCCGAACTGTGCAGCTTTGTGTTTTTGTTTTTTTTTTTCCTTTTTTTTCTTTTTTTTTTAAATTGATTTATGCATAAAATAAAAAAAAAGTTGTTTGCCACGTAGGGCTCAACACAAGAACAGCACTAACTATAATACAACAGTCCACCCCTCTCCCCCTTCCAGGCAACACCCCATGAGAAACCTCCACTCCCTCGGATGACAAAGGACCCTTCAAGGGTTGAGAATAACAGTTCTGTGTCAAAAAAGACATGTACAGATGCATAAATGCAGTGCCCTTAAAATTTTATACATAATCGCATATCTTCACTCCGAAAGAGAAAAGCCCTAAAACATTGGAGATCTCAGGTATAGAGGTTACGTGAAAATAGTTTGGGTTAAAAAAGAGGGAGGGCTCAGGAGCAATCAACGTACAGAGCCCCCCCCCATATCAATCATACCTTGAGTACCAGTACCCTAAACATTTTTAGGCAATAGCTGTAGGGCTATCCAACCAGGTCGCCAACTATGCTGCTTGAGCAGAGAGGTGTACACTGCCTCCTACACAGGATATTCTATTCTGCCTACACTCTCATCCAGCATTGTAACTCATAAATGGTTTACAGTACAAGTTGAACTTCTCCTCCTGGATACATTGTGTAGTGGGGAATTTCAGGGAAGCCTCTCCTGTTTATACAGCTGTGTATTCCCCCTGGAGACTCTAACAGTGTGTACAGAACATAAGTAATAAGAGTTCTTCCCCAGTTATCTGTGCACACAATCACTTACTATGTTTATCCCAGGAAGACATTGAATTGTGAAAATGATGCATTTTAGCAGCAGCTATATAGTGTATCCTAACTTATTTTTATCCATCGGCAATTAGATCAGCTTGGTGATCTTATCAATGTATGGTTATTAAAAAAAATATATATATTTTGTGTTTTTGTATAAATTGCAATTACATCTGTACATGATTAGGGTACACCATGAATCTTCTTACACTACAAGTCGGAGTCTGAAAGCAGTGGCTAATAATATCCAAAAACGTATTTAAAAAAAAAAACTGGAAAAGTACAAGCTTGTAAAATGTCAAAGCCATATAAAATATTACCGTATATACTTGAGTATAGGCCGACCCAAATATAAGCCGAGGCACCTAATTTTACCACAAAAAAACTGGGAAAACACATTGACTCGAGTATAAGCCTAGGGTGGGAAAATGCTACTTGGTAAACAATGCCTGTTTGTAGCCTCACTCTGCCCATTTGTAGTCTCACTGTGCCCATCTGCAGCCATACTTTTCATTACTAAAACAGCGTGTCTCCCACTGTGTTATGCATTCTGTTTGGCCGTCCATTGTAACTTATACTCGGCTTATACTCGAGTATATACTGTACTTTTAAAGCCTAATTTGCAATATGATTTTTATTGCTAATTCACATTTGGTCCAGCCCTTGCCATTTCACTTGCCATTTCAGGCAAATCTGCTAAATACACAGATGAAACAGATTAATGGGGGAGGTTTTACATGTCAAAGGATTCCAAGTTGCTGTCCATCCATCTCTGAGAATTATACAGCCCTGCCTTACATCACAACTCTGTCTAGCAACGACCTGATTTTTCTCTGCTGCACTCCTCACAGGTCCCCCTCACCATCTTCACCCTGTGACTGAACAGTTAAAGGAGAAGCAGTAGAACACTGAGCTCCTCGCTCTGTTACTTTGCTCGCCCTCCTCTCCTTTATTTATTATTTTTTTAATCAAGATATTTTTATCTCCAAACAAAACAAAAGTAAAGCGATACAGATGCAGATACAGAAAGCAAATAATACGAGCATTTAATAAGAGGCACAGCGAACATAGGCCTTCTATAGACAAATGTATGAGACACATACAAGTCTTGATGAAGAAAACACCTGGGTCTGCCCCCTATCCCCACGCCATCATCACGGGCGCTGAACAATAGGGGGAAAGTGGACTTAAGCAATACACATGATACAACAATGTCCTTGTATCTGAATAGACCCACTGTATACAAAGTACATGCATAATAACAGTGCTCTATTTAGGTACCTCAGGATCAATAGAACAGCAAGGAGCCAATAAAAAACCTGGAACAAAGAAAAACAAGGAAAAAAGAAAACAGGGTGGAGATCCCACACTTCTGGGGGTGCAGAGTAGGGTGAGGTCAGTGTGCAGTATAGATCCTCTTAACAGTAGTGATCATACGGATAAAGCAATCTGTGGGAATCTCTAGGGAATAATATATCCAACCTGACCAAATGTCCTTAAAGTGGTGTTCCTGCCGAAATTATACTTTTTAAATAAAAACAACCCTTTATAATACACAAGTTTAATGTATTCTAGTAAAGTTGGTCTGTAACCTAAGGTCTGTTTTGTTAGTTTATAGCAGTAGTTTATTATATAAAATTACAGCAGGCCGTGGCCATCTTAAGTGTGGGCATCTGAAGCCAGACTGTATTTCTTCCTGGATCTCATCCTTGCAGATCTCGCACATGCTCAGTGCAGCACAAAGTGTAATAGGTTTCAGGTCAGGTTTCCACAGCAAGGGCAGTGTCAGAGGAAGTTTCCGCCCCTTCCCAGAAGGCATTGCAAACAGGAAATGATGCGATGGGCCACGGCCAGGGAGGAGGAAGTGAAAAACGAATACAGCAGATATACAGTAGGTGCTGAGAAAAAAAATAAAAAAATATCCAATTCCTTTACAGTGCACAGTTTAGTGAGGGATGCTGAAGAGATGTAAAAGTGGGTGGAACTCCACTTTAAATTTTGTCATATTCGTCCCTAGTTGTATATATCCCTTCTCCTCCTTTTTTGCAGCATTGGCTCATTGTGCGTCTTTTTTTTCTCATCCCTCTGAGCTGTGCTATACTCGGAGACTGATGCCAGTGAAACACAGGATATTACACTGATTTTATTTAAAAACTACATTTTCTTATATATTGTAGTACTGCGTTAATGTGTGTGATTTATTTATTTATTTATTTTTTTTAACCCATGTCTGTTTAGAGTTTAGATGTGGCATTTGAGAAGCTCTGTTAGTCTTTTATAGAAAGTCTTTTTTTAGTTAAAGCCAGCCCAACCCCAAGAATGCAGGCACCCTGGGTATGGCTAAACTGTACCGTGCGAGAGTTCGATTGTCCCAATTCCCTTGCTAGTCTGCACTCACACTGTGCTTTTAAAATGAGTGTTCCCAGGCACACTTGTGTCATCCAGACCACAATGATCACTGCTTCTGTGCTCCATCTATGGAGAGTTCTGTGCTCAGGCACTGAAGTGAATCATGGCTAGAACCACCTCTCCCAAGTGGTCCCAAATACAGTATTTAACCTTAACTATTCCTGGGCATGGGCATTCACACTGCACAAATGCCAAAACTCATAAAATGTCAGGTTTGTGATGTAGACAAATTAGAACAAGATAAATAATTTCAGAATTTTTTTCAGAACCACCTTTTGAATGTGACCTATAAACTGTACAACTCGATTGAAAAACAAACTTAAATCTTTTAGGGGGGGGGATTTAAAAATAAAAAACTAAAATTTATGTAGTTGCATAAGTGTGCACACCCTCTTATAACTGGGGATGTAGTTGTGTTCAGAATTAAGCAATTTCATTCAAACTCATGTTAAATAGGAGTCAGTTCCCATCTGCCATCATTTTTAAAGTGCCTCTGATCAACCCCAAATAAAGTTCAGCTGTTCTAGTAAGTCTTTCCTGACATTTTCTTAGTTGCATCCTACAGCAAAACCATGGTCCACGGAGAGCTTCCAAAGCATCAGAGGGATTTCAGTGTTAAAAGGTATCAGTCAGGAGAAGGGTACAAAAGGATTTCTAAGGCATTAGATATACCATGACAGTCATCAAGTGGAGAAAATAGGGCACAACATTGACCTAGAACTGGACGTCCCTTCAAAAATTTATGAAAAGACGAAGAAAACTGGTCATGGAGGCTGCCAAGAGGCCTACAGCAACATTAAATTCTTATGAAGAAAAACATCCAAGCCCGGCTAAATTTTGCAAAAACATCTGAAGTCTCCCAAAAGCATGAGGGAAAACGTGTTCTGGTCTGATGAAACCAAGGTTGAACTTTTTGGCCATAATTCCAAAAGATATGTTTGGCGCAAAAACAACACTGCACATCACCAAAAGAACACCATACCCATAGTGAAGCATGGTGGTGGCGGCATCATGCTTGGAGGCTGTTTTTCTTCAGCTGGAACATGGGTCTTGGTCAAGGTAGGTAGGGAACCGTTCCAAATACCAGTCAATATTGGCACAAAACCTTCAGGCTTCTCTGCTAGAAAGCTGAACATGAGAAGGAACTTCATCTTTCAGCATGACAACGACCCAAAGCATACATCCAAATCAACAAGGGAATGGTTTCAGCAGAGGATTAAAGTTTTTTGGAATAGGCCAGCCAGAGCCCAGACCTGAATCAGATTTTAAAATCTGTGGAGGTGATCTGAAGAGGGCTGTGCACAAGAGATGCCCTCGTAATCTGACAGATTTGGAGTGTTTTTGCATAGAAGAGTGGGCAAATATTGCCAAGTCAAAATGTGCCATGCTGATATACTCATACCCAAAAAGAGTGCTGTAATATCAAAAGGTGCTTCAACAAAGTATTAGTTTAAGGGTGTGCACACTTATGCAACCATATTTTATTCCCCCCCCCCCCCCCCCCCCCATCTAAGGATTTAATTTTGTTCAACTGAGTTGTACAGTTTATAGGTCACATTTAGCCTGGATTCACACTACTGCAATGTGATGTACTGCGAATTTGATCCATTTTTTTGTTCTCTGTCAGGTGCAAATTTGCCTTGCGTTTTGAGGTGGACAGGTGTGATTTTACTGCCAATTTCAGGAGGCAGACAATGATCAATTCGCAGATATGTGAACTGTGCTGCGAGTTTACTGCAAGTTTAATTGAAGCCTATGAAGATGAAATTCACACTGCACCATAGGAATTCGCATTGCACTTGCAGTCAACACGCACAGGACCCCCCCTTTTTTTTTTTTTCTCGTACCAAATTTGCAACGCAAAGATGTGAACCAAAGCCATGGAATACTATGCTTTTTACATGATCTGTTAATCTGTGTGTTTCTAAACGCATCAAACTCGCTGTAAATTCGCATCAGTGTGAACCCAGGCTAAAGGTGGAAAAAGTACTGAAATGATTTATCTTTGTCATTTTTTTACATCTCATAGAAACCTGACATTGTAACAGGGGTGTGTAGACTGTTTATATCCACTGTGTGTATATATGTGTGTATAATGTGTGTATATATCACATTGGCCATCGGGTGTAAATGGACAGGTGGTCTATTTAAATCCGAACGCCCATAGACAGCAGGCTGCGTGTCTGCATACGTTCCAGACTACAGGCTGTAATTGACTGCAAAGGATTTGCAATCAAGTATTAAAAAGTGATAGTTTGATGGAGGATTGTTAATCTGTCCCATTACTTTTGGTCCCTTAAAAAGTGGGAGGCACATATACAAACTGTTGTAATTTCTACACCGTTCACCTGATTTGGATGTAAATACCCTCAAATTAAAGCACATCTTGTTTGTTTCTTTTCAATTTCATTGTGGTGGTGTATAGAGCCAAAAAGATTAGAATTGTGTTGATGTCCCAATATTTAATATTTATGGACCTCACACACACTCCACACACACCACACTCCACACACACCACACTCCACACACACCACACTCCACACACACCACAGTCCACACACACCACACTCCACACACACCACACTCCACACACACCACACTCCACACACACCACACTCCACACACACCACAGTCCACACACACCACACACCACACTCCACACACACCACACTCCACACACACCACACTCCACACACACCACACTCCACACACACACACTCCACACACACCACACTCCACACACACCACACTCCACACACACCACACTCCACACACACTCCACACACACACACTCCACACACACACACACACACACACACACTCCACACACACACACTCCACACACACACACTCCACACACACACACTCCACACACACACACTCCACACACACACACACTCCACACACACACACACTCCACACACACACACTCCACACACACTCACTCCACACACACACACTCCACACACACACACTCCACACACACTCCACACACTCCACACACACACACACTCCACACACACTCCACACACTCCACACACACACACACTCCACACACACACACACTCCACACACACACACTCCACACACACTCCACACACACTCCACACACACTCCACACACACTCCACACACACACTCCACACACACACTCCACACACACACTCCACACACACACTCCACACACACACTCCACACACACACTCCACACACACACTCCACACACACACTCCACACACACACTCCACACACACACTCCACACACACACTCCACACACACACTCACACACACACTCCACACACACACTCACACACACTCCACACACACACTCCACACACACATATTCTCCACACACACTCCACACACACATATTCTCCACACACACTCCACACACACATATTCTCCACACATATTCTCCACACACACATATTCTCCACACACACATATTCTCCACACACACATATTCTCCACACACACTCCACACACACTCCACACACACTCCACACACACATATTCTCCACACACACTCCACACACACATATTCTCCACACACACTCCACACACACATATTCTCCACACACACTCCACACACACATATTCTCCACACACACACACACACACACACACACACACACACACACACACACACACACACACACACATATATATATTCTCCACACACACACACACACACACACACATATATATATTCTCCACACACACACACACACACACACACACACACACACACACACATATATATATTCTCCACACACACACACACACACACACACACACACACACACACACACACATATATATATTCTCCACACACAAATTATACAAGGGATGTGACTTTTTTTGTCTTTAAGCGTAAATTATAACTCCAAATTTAAGCAAAAATTATCATAGCTTCTATCTGGGAGGATAAAAGAAACCAGTTGTGCACGTTAGACCTTCTCTAGTATGGTGTGTTTTTTTTGCTAGTAATATCTATTTAATAATTGCTGTGTGTTTTCCAAATTATTTGGTGACTGATGGAGATTCCTTTGTGTTCGGATCCAAAGGATACAAGTTTTTTTTGCATGACTTCGGTCTGCCTTCTTTACCGCTCTTTGATAACCTCATTTAATATAAAGCTAGCTACATTAAAGTGTAACTAAGGGCAAAACTTCTTTTTTTTTTTTTTAAGTTTTGGATAGAGTGAAGAGGGATTAGAACTCCTGTCAGTTTTTATTGCTGCCTGTGCTCCAATTAAGGAGATTTCCCTTTTTTTTTTTTTCTAGTTGTCCTGTTTACAGTTATCATTGAAAGTAAAGAAAACCCCAAATTTTGGGTACTTCCTCTAGAAGGGTAACAGAGGGGAAATCTTCCAATGGGGACACTAGTTCTGGAGACCTGGGAGTCCCCAAGGAATTCCTTTAATTTGCAGGGATTTCCTCTCATTTCGTTTGGCTGTGGGACAGGAAGTGAAAGGAAATCTCTTGAAATGGGATACATGGGACAGGAGTTATAACCCTTCTTCATTGCTCTATCCAAACATGTGGGAAAAAAGCTCTGCCTATAGTTCTTCTTTAGGGTTAATGAGTGGACACCTCCTAGAAGTCCACCTGCTCAGCTGAGAAACTGTCCGCTGATCCTTGCGCAGGCGGATGGCTTGTCCATGTCTTCTCTGCTTATGCAGCCTGCTGTCGTCTATGGGCGTTCGGATTTAAACAGACCACCTGTCCATTTACACCCGATGGCCAATGTGATCTGATCCGCTAAACATCTGAGGAATGGATACCCCATCCATCTGTTTTTCATAGGTCAGACCCTATGACAACGGGTTTCCATTGACACCAGTCGCTCCCTGGAGGGCAATGGATGGTCCGATCCGGTCTACCTAAAAAAACTGATAGGCGGACCTGACTGGTCCACCCGTGTGAAAGGGGCCCAACACATACTAAAACCTTGCTTATTAGTTAACAAAATTGTATGATTTTATTGTACAACGTGGCTCCCTGCTCAGTGATTGTTTTGGCAATGGAGTGGACTTGCACTTTGGATTTAAAGTGGTGTTCCGGCCAAAATTATACTTTTTTAAATAAAAATACCCCTATAATACAGAAGCTTAATGTATTCTAGTAAAGTTAGTCTGCAAACTAAGGTCTGTTTTGTTAGTTTATAGCAGTAGTTTGTTATTTTATAAACTTGCAGCAGGCCGTGGCCATCTTAAGTGTGGGCATCTGAAGCCAGACTGCATTTCTTCCTGGATCTCATCCTTGCAGATCTCGCACATGCTCAGTGCAGCACAAGCAGTGTAATAGGTTTCAGGTCAGGTTTCCATAGCAACGGCAGTTTCAGAGGAAGTTGCTGCCCCTTCCCAGAAGGCATTGCAAACAGGAAATGATGCGATGGGCCGCGGCCAGGGAGGAGGAAGTGAAAAATGAATACAGCAGATATACAGTAGGTGCTGAGAAAAAAAATAAAAAAATATCCAATTTGTTTACAGTGCACAGTTTAGTGAGGGATGCTGAAGAGTTGTAAAAGTGGGTGGAACTCCACTTTAAGTTCTGAAAAGAAATTCTTGTAAATAATGAAACGCATTGATTATCTTCTGATGTAAAATGCTTTTAGGATTTTCATGTTTCCAGAGAGAGAACGATAATTTCATATTCTTCATAGATCACGTTCCACGCTTGGACACTCTCGATCTCACTGGGGCCAAAGTTCAAATTCACAGACTGGAAGAACCCAGGAGCACAGAAGTCGCAGTCGGGTCTCCACTGTCATACAGCCACTTAGACAAAGTGCAACTGAAGTTGTGGACCTTACTGTAGATGAAGATGGTATGTTGGGCATACATATGTTTGGAAATCACCAGGATTGCGCAATGCAAACTTTTTTTTTTTTTTTTTTTTTTTCTTTGGCCAAAAGCAAATATTTTAAGTGCATGAAGTAGTCTGAGGGGGTTTGCAGCAAAGATTTTTTTTTTTTCTCAACCCTTTGAGATAGTGAATTACCTCACCTGTGGGTTCTTGTATAGCTAACAATAAAGAGCCATTTTCTTGTTCATATTTAGGCTGCATATTCTTTCCTATGAAATGTTCATTTTTCTGGAAACTGCGGCAAAGACGTAGCAAGCAGTTTTTTTTTGTTTTTTTTTTCCCCTAAACTTGCCCGCATCATCCCAGATGCAAAGGTGTGAATGCGGCGAAAAAATTGTGTTCCTCAATACACTGCATCTTTCACTTTTTAATAGTATTGCTAGCTATGGCTCTGCACTAGCTGCATATTTGAAAGCTTGGTGCCACTGTTGTACTTATTAATGAAAGGCATAGCAGTATGACCAAGTGTACTTTATTATATGCAGGTGTAATTTTGTGCACAGTCTCTGCTTATTTAACCAGCGCACTTAAAAACTTATTCCCAGACATGGTAAATTTATGTCTTCTAATAATTCTTCATGTTCCATAGACCCCACAGTTGTGCCATCTACCTCTGGCAGAACTGAGTCCCCATCTATCAGCACTATTTCCAGTAATACGTCTACCTCAGAGCCGGCCTCTGATGCTGTTTCAGGACTGTCGGGGTCTTTGGCTTCCACAGTGTCTGAGTCGCCTTCAGTCACCACAAGTAGCAGTACTACAAGCATTACATCAGGTGAGTCAACACTGATTTTTTTTTTTTTTTTAATTATTGTAGCAAAGCACCCTATCGGACCATTATTGACTTTTTTTTTTTTTTTTTTTTTGAGAGCTATCCTGGCCATTTTTAAAGTGAAATCCTCTGTCCCTATTTGGAAAGTTTTTATATACATCACTCCAAATTCTTACCTGATACTTTGGCATGCCATTCTAATAACTTCACCATTTCAATTGGCTAAGTGGTAGGGTCTGCCTACTTTAAAAAAAAAAAAAAAAAAAAAACTGCTTGGACATGCAATGAACAAAAATGACATTTCTATGTGTACAGAACAACCGCAGTGCTTTAGTTGCTAGGAAGTGATGTTGAACAAAAGATAGAGTGTGTGTAGCTGAAGTTTCAGTGAAATGCAACTACAAAGCGGGCTGATAATAAATATTTGATTTTGTGTATTTTTTCCCGTTAATGCATTTTGCACTGATTAAAAACGGTTTCCTGAGAGATAGAGATTAGATATAGATATAGATAGATATCTCTATCTATCTATAAAAAGTTCATTTTTCCTCATTAATGTACACACAGCACCCCATATTGACAGAAAAGCACAGAATTGTTGACATTTTTGCAGATTTATTAAAAAAGAAAAACTGAAATATCACATGGTCCTAAGTATTCAGACCCTTTGCTGTGACACTCATATATTTAACTCAGGTGATGTCCATTTCTTCTGATCATCCTTGAGATGGTTCTACACCTTCATTTGAGTCCAGCTGTGTTTGATTATACTGATTGGATTTGATTAGGAAAGCCACACACCTGTCTATATAAGACTTTACAGCTCACAGTGCATGTCAGAGCAAATGAGAATCATGAGGTCAAAGGAACTGCCTGAAGAGCTCAGAGACAGAATTGGCACAGATCTGGCTAAGGTTACAAAAAAATTTCTGCTGCACTTAAGGTTCCTAAGAGCACAGTGGCCTCCATAATCTTTAAATGGAAGACGTTTGGGATGACCAGAACCCTTTCTAGAGCTGGCCGTCTGGCCAAATTGAGCTATCTGGGG
This sequence comes from Lithobates septentrionalis, assembly GCA_037952835.1. NCBI lineage: Eukaryota > Metazoa > Chordata > Amphibia > Anura > Ranidae > Lithobates > Lithobates septentrionalis. The sequence continues at coordinate 37,962 of JBBDGP010005311.1, forward strand.
GGAAAAGCCTGGGTGAGAGAGGTAAAGAAGAACCCAAAGATCAATGTGGCTGAGCTCCAGAGATGCAGTCGGGAGATGGGAGAAAGTTGTAGAAAGTTAACAATCACTGCAGCCCTCCACCAGTTGGGGCTTTATGGCAGAGTGGTCTGACGGAAGCCTCTCTTCAGTGCAAGACACATGAAAGCCCGCATGGAGTTTGCTAAAAAAAAAAACACCTTAAGGACTCCAAGATGGTGAGAAATAAGATTCTTTGGTCTGATGAGACTAAGATAGAACTTTTTGGCCTTAATTCTCAGCGGTATGTGTGGAGAAAACCAGGCACTGCTCATCACCTGTCCAATACAGTATCAAAAGTGAAGCATGGTGGTGGCAGCATCATACTGTGGGGGTGTTTTTCAGCTGCAGGGACAGGACCACTGGGTGCATCAAGGGAAAGATGAATGCGGCCAAGTACAGGGATATCCTGGACGAAAACCTTCTCCAGAGTGCTCAGGACCTCAGACTGGGCCGAAGGTTTACCTTCCAACAAGACAATGACCCTAAGCACACAGCTAAAATAATGGAGTTGCTTCACAACAACTCAGTGACTGTTCTTGAATGGCCCAGCCAGAGCCCTGACCTAAACCCAATTGAGCATCTCTGGAGAGACCTAAAAATGGCTGTCCACCAACGTTTACCATCCAACCTGACAGAACTGGAGAGGATCTGCAAGGAGGAATGGCAGAGGATCCCCAAATCCAGGTGCGAAAAACTTGTTGCATCTTTCCCAAAAATACTCATGGCTGTATTAGATCAAAAGGGTGCTTCTACTAAATACTGAGCAAAGGGTCTAAATATTTGGGACCATGTGATATTTCAGTTTTTCTTTTTAATAAATCTGCAAAAATTTCAACAATTCTGTGTTTTTCTGTCAATATGGGGTGCTGTGTGTACATTAATGAGGAAAAAAATGAACTTAAATGATTTTAGCAAATGGCTGCAATATAACAAAGAGTGAAAAATTTAAAGGGGGTCTGAATACTTTCCGTCCCCACTGTGTGTGTGTGTGTGTGTGTATATATGTGTATATAGATAGATTATATATATATATCTCTAGATATATATATATAATTTTAGAGAGAGATCTATATTTACAGCATTTTTTAACAAGTGCCTAAAGTCTTTGCACAGAACTATATATGCTAATTCATAGAACTTATGTAGTTTTTTGTGGTTTTTGAAAATTGTGTAAATCAGTTTAAGGGGAAACTTTGTGAATTTCTTTTTTGACGATCCATGAGCTTCCAGGTGCTTGAAATATGTGCATGCCGTTTGGTCTGGAGCATAGACTGTATGATTCTCTACAGCAGGAATCCCTAAATGGCGGACCGCTTTCCGGACATGGACCGAGTAACAGTCCTGTCTGGACCTCACCACCTAGCAGCCTGATCCCTTCTCCTGCCGTTGCTGGTAAAACTCACATCGGAGGGCAGGAGACACAGCAAGCTGGATTCCTCTTCGGTTTATGTGTTTGCCTGCCGCTGCTGTTAAACTCACAACAGGGAGGAAGGCCGGAAATATGGATTTTCTACATGGGGAGTGGGAGCTGCCCAACCTTTCGCTTTTTAAGAAGTGTTTGTCAGCTGCTGCGCTCAGTGCAGACCTTCTGTATCTCCCACTCTCCACTGCAGTGACTTTAAGGGTTGCAGCAGGCAGGCAAATTTATATACAGTAGAGGAGTCCACCCTGCTGTGTCTCTTGCCTTCCAATATGAGTTTTAGCAGCGGCGGCAAGAGAAGAGTTCAGGCTGCCTCCGACATGCTAAGACGTTAGGGGTGGGGGCAATGATGTGAGGAGAGGGGGCTTTGATGTTCAAGAGGGGACTGAAGACACTGATAAAGGGGCTGTGATGTGAAGGACCTGAGTCCTAGAACAAAAATGAGATTTGGACCTCTGGAGACAGGAAATGTTACCGACCGGACCTCCATGAATTTTAATTCAGTACTCCTGCTCTACAGAATAGAAAAACTGGCATGCACATACTGAAGTAAATTGAAAAGTCTCTGTACACAGAGAATGATGAGATTTGCCCAGTTTGCTCTTTATTAGGTAAGAAGTTTGCATTAGTCTGGTGATTGATGGAAGCCCATGCTTCACAATGTAAGCTATGCTAAGCCATGTAGCAATGCATCATATCAGCATTACTAGCAAAAAATAGCATAGGTGTGAAAATTGGGAGCGTTCAGAAGGTCTATATTACTGTAAGCTGAAAGTTTTTTCACCATTATGGAAACTTTCTGCAACAATATATTTAGACTTCTCCAAGAAATGAGCCCCTCTGTTGCTTTGCCATTGTGGTCCCAGCTGAAATAGAAGTGCCAACTTATGAATGCACTTGTATCAATTTAGAAAACCAGCAAATCTTAGATCTTTGGATGCAGCCAACGGAAAGTCTACCTATTTATAGATGGTGCCCATCTATGATATATTGTGTTGATCTGAACAGCATAATAAGGTACTATTGATAGGTCCATCTTTTCTTTCCATTATTCCAATTTAAAGTGAACCTGTGTGCAGAGAAATATGGGAGCTATGATTGCATGTTATTAGGCCTTAACAGGACGTATATTTTAAATCTCCTAGAAGCTGGCAGTATTTTTGCAGAAAAAGTCCCTGACGTTTGTAAATCGTCCAAAAGCTTTTACAAGCTTTTTTGGAGCTTTTACAGGCGTCAAGCTCTTGGGTATTCCTTTTTTTGGCCAGAAAGAATTTATTCTAGCCATTGAAACAAATTAATGCTCAAGCCCTAAACATGTCTAGTGTTTAGCTCGTTAAGCAGCTTTTAGCAGCATCAAGCGTTTTTTCTGCCAAAACTCTGCTGCTCTTGGACTCACTGGCATTGGGGGGTTTTTTTCTTCCCTCTAAACTCTTCTGCCACTAAAGGCTGCTAAAAGCTAATGTGTACATGGACACATAGGATAACATGCAGGGGAGGAAAAAAAAACTCCAGACACCCATAGGAGCAGCTGTAAAAATGTCCCGTGTGCATAAAGCCTTAAGCCCTGGTTCACACACCAGTGCGGCTTTACATTTGCGCTACTTTAGCGCAATTTTAAAGACTCACATCAGTGCGACTTCGTGTAACAGTCTATGCAAGTCGCAATGAAATCTGAAAAAAAGAAGAGCAGGACCCTTTTTTTAAGGTTGCTGTGACATAAGTCGCAGCAATTTGACCGGTTCCATTGCCGGTAATGGGGTGCAACTTGTCATGAGATTTCAAACTTTCAAATCCCAGTGGTTTGAACGAGGGATATAGGTGTAAGCTCCAGGGCTGTCATCTTTATCCTGCAGTCCCTGACTTGGAACAAACCTGCATCCAATAAAGTCTAAAAAGTTCTCTTTTTGTATACACTTTAAGGTAAGTGATTCAGGAGACAATCGTGTCATGATTCAGAGCCTGCACCTTTAAAGCAGAATTCCAGCTTATACCTAATTAGCCTTAAAACTGTCCTTTTCCCCCGCCTAACACCCTTTGCTAACTAACTTGTGTAAGAAAGATGTATATACTTAGAGGAGCTCCAGTCTGGGCAAAACAAAAAAAAAGTCAGCTACAAATAACTTTTAATATAAGGACACTTGCCAGTCCAGGGATCCAGCAATAACGGTACCCCGAGCCAATTCTTTAATCGTCTTTGGGTGCAGCCGCTGGCATCTTCGCTAAGGGAAACCTTAGTGAAGATTTCTACTGCGCATACGTGAGTTGCACTGCTCTTTCTGAATGGTCCCGCCGTTTTGAGACCTGTGTGTGTACCTGAATGAAGCTGGGGGAAGGAAGAGGGGTCGGACATACTGAGATTGCCGTGGCCAGGCCCCCCCCCCCCCCCAAAGTAGTGCCAAATGTGGTGGGGGGTAAATGAACAAGTGGTGCTTCCCCTTTTGGGTGGAGCTTCGCTTTAACTATTTTCAGGCCGCTCTGGTCAGGTCACGTGATCGCCATCTCAGCAAGTGACATCTGCAGGGTAGAGGAAAGGGTGCACTGATAATGGCTAGTAAAACCCAGAGTGGTGACATCACCTATAGGGCTCAATGGCCTGTTCGTTGTCAATTCATCCTCTCCCATGAAGCCACGCTGGCTGACAGGGAAGCCAGACCACATGACTTGTGGAGCAGGCCAGAAAATAGCTAAGTATATACATTCTTCTTACACAGGTTAGATAGCGTTGTTAGGAGGGGGAGGAGGTCGTTTTAATGCTAGTTAGGTGTAGGCTGGAATTCCACTTGAAGCGCAAACCAGCAATGACTGCTTCCATATTTATATCCTTAGGTGTAATCTTTAGTTGCTCAGAAAGTAGTATTGCATGCAAGGTTTTCCCTGCTGATATTAGGACGGGGATCTTGTTTAGCCTTTTTTCTATGCCTTTTTTTCTGTGGGAATCCTAAACAGAAGTGAATTGTGTGATGAAAATGACTCATCCCTGATTTTCAGCTTCGATACCCTTTAAACATTTACAAATTATCCATGAATGTTATTCAGTTCGATTTTACATGAGCCAGTGTGTAAAAATGGTGTGTTTTTGGATAATGAAGCCCTGCAAGATGTCCTATATGTGACAAGTGTAACACATATAGGATATTTTTTACTCTACACGGATGTGCAGACTATAAATAACGAACATATGTTTTCATTTAACTTTGTAGATGAGACCAGGACTACTGGCACTAGCACAGATAGTGGCCCGCCAGCATTGCCAAGATTACCATCTTGTTGTCCTGAGCATTCACCTTGTGGAGGATCCTCACAGAATACCAATGTCATGGGACATCCTCATTCTAGTTGTTATCCATCACATAGTCACCACTTTCCACACCATCATCATCACCACCACCACCCTCCTACTGTCCCCCTGTCACCTTCTTTCTCAGAGTCTCTCTGTCCTGTGGAAAGAAATGCTCCTGCCCCTCCACCTTGTGGATCAACAAGCAGCTCTTCCTCCACCTATCATGACCCGGTAAGAATCCTCAAAATTTAATATGGCCCTTAAGAAGTTGTGTGTGTGTGTGTGTGTGTGTGTGTGTGTGTGTGTGTTTTTTTTTTTTTTTTTTTTTTTTTTTGTTTTTTTTTATTGAATTGTAAATTAAGTCAGTATAATTGTTTTATACCGTCAAACTTAAGAACAATCTACTTTACAGTAGAAAATGACTTAATATTCATAATAATGTTGAAGCGTATGTATGTATGAGCAATATATAATGGCTGTACATTTTTTTGTGGGGTTAAATTAACACATGATGACCAACAGTTTGTGGACACCTGATTGCCCAAAACCACGAGCAATAACTTATGCAGCTATAACTCCTTAAATCATGTTTTTATGGACTTGGCCTTGTGCACAGTGGGGGGGGGGGGGGGGGGGGGGGAAGAGACCTTGGGTGAGATTTACTAAAATTGGCGCACCCAGATTTTGTTGCAGCTGTGCATAGTAACCAATCGGCTTCTAGGTTTTAGCCCCGGTTCACACTACCGAGACTTGTAATGCAACTTGAGAGTTTAAAGTCGCATGACAAGTCGTGCCCCATTAACTGCAATGGAACCGTCAAGTTGCTATAACTTAGAAAAAGGTCTCTTCACTACTTTTGGTGCGACTTCATTACGACTTACATTGCCTTCTATTAAATCCCTTTTACACTGGGGGTTTTTTCAGGTGCTTTTGGGCTAAAAATGGCACCTGAAAAACACCTTCTTTGCAGTCTCAGTGTGAGAGCCCGAGTGCTTTCACATTTGGAGCGGTGCACTTGCAGGACGTTAGAAAAAGTCCTGGAAGCAGCATTTTTCGGGCGTTGCTGGAGCTCCACCACCCCTGCCATTGGAATCAATGGGCACCGCTGCCAAATCGCTTTTGCAGGCGCTTTTAACCCTTTATTCGGCCGCTAGCTGAGGTTTAAAGTGTCCTGCTAGCTACTGAAAAGCATTGCTATTACAGCGGTCAAGTGTCGCTTTACCGATAAGGCCCCCCCCCCACGCGCGAAAGTAGCCTTAAAGAAGTCGTATGCAGGCCGCGATGAAGAACCCCCTCAAGTGCATTTTATTTATGTGGATGTAGCACATATTTTGTAAGTGTAGTACCCTAGGAACTATGGTAGTTTTTTTTTTTTTTTTTATGTAGCTGTAAGATATCTTGGAATAAAACCTGTCATGATAGACCTGCTTGTCATTGTTGGCCTTTCTAGAAAATTCTGGTTGTCATGCTGATCTAGTGCTTTCAGTAGTCACTGACCTAAAGGACCCAGATCAGGTGTTCTTACTTGACTTGGTGCATGGTTGTGCCAAGTCATTGACCGCTACAAATTTCATTAAGACATTGACAATGGTAGGTAGGGCTACACTATTCTCTCAATATGGGGTACCTTTAGGAAAGAATTATTGAATAATCTCATGGTTTTATTATTTTATGTTTCAGCAAGCCTTGCCTGTGGATTTAAGCAATAATGGTATTCGAAGCCACGGAAATGTTAGCTTTCATAGCACATCTGCTTTTGATCCTTGCTGCCCTGGCTCATCATCAAGGTCTACAGTTTATGGACATCAGTCAACTGCCAGTACGGCACAAACTATGGCTATTGATGGCTTTGGACCTGGCTTGGTAGCCCAGACACAGCCACCTTCCCAGACTTCTCTTTCATCTTGTCGCCATTACATGCATTCTCCATGTGAGTATATCTATTCACATAATCAAAGTGCTTAAAGAAAAACTCCATCTTTCCACATACGTTGCATAGTTTGTTTGGGCCAGGCTAGCCCAAATGGACTATGACCCTCACTAATCGGTGAGGGTGCTGGATGTGCGATATAAACTGTATGTAGCTGTCTCATACCCCGAACACAGAAGAGTCTACTGCAGCAGGGCTCAGCCACTCAGAGCAAGCAATGTATTTTGTCAATGATTACAAAGCTTCCTCTGGCTGAGTCAGAGGTTGTGACATCAGCCTGCCTCTCCGACTCAGCCAATCAGAGGCAGCTTTGTATTCATTGATAGAATGCATTGCTTGCTCTGAGCGGCTGAGCGCCACTGCAGTAGACTCTCTTGTTTTCCCGGTGTGAGACAGGAAGTTTCGGCTCGCAGCCGGAATACAGTGCAGTATGCTGTATGTAGCCACAGCTACATAGTGTATACCGCACCTCCAGCGGCCTCACAGGTTAGTGAGGGACACAAACAAACTTTGTAAAGTGTGTGGAAAGATGGCGTTCTTTAAAATGGAACTTTAGGTATTAAATGGCAGCAGTATTTTAAGGTTGCATCTCCTAGTCCCCCCCCAACCTCTCTCGCCTGTGCAGCTCTTCACATGTAGTGCCACTAAAGTCAAAACTTTGGCACTTTTTTTTGGCCACCTGCGTCACATTGGTGTCACAGCACAGCCAGAAAACTTACCATGCTGGGATGGATGGATAAGAAAGCAAAGGGACTGACAGGATCACCAGGTATTTCACACCAAGGAAGCAATACAAAGAACAGGATACTTTTTAACACAAGTACATAGTACAGCAGGCACATCAGGAATATGAAATGTTAAGGTAACACATTCTTTAAGTCCTGCTAAGTTGATTACATGTGTAGTGTAAAAAGCTTGTTCACGACTTTCACTTATACAGCAGTCCTTTTTATTTATTTGAGGTTTTTATTTATTTTTCACTGTAATCTGCTTGGTTTTAGTATCGTTTTGATTTCTATTTCTTCTGCTTGGTTTTTAGATGCTTCACTTACAAGGCCTCTTCACCACCAGACACCTGCCTGCCCTCATTCTCATGCCAACCCTCCCCCTCAACCACCCCCACCACCTCAGATGGACTATGTTATTGCACATCCAGTAGCACCTTTTCATCCATCACTTCCAAGCCTTTCTTCAACACATCCTGTTCCTCCTCCACCTCCTTCCCACCATTTCACCAGTGCTGCTGCCCCTCTCTCACAGCATTTGTCCACCACCCACCTGTCCCATCATATTTCTGCCACAGCACCTACAACACAGAGGTTGCATCCTCACGAAGTTATTCAGAGGATGGAAGTTCAGAGGCGGCGACTTATGCAGCATCCAACGTAAGTATTCTTCAGACCCTCAATCACACTGGCCTGCAGTGTTTTCATTTGATTAAGGTTCTAAACCTCATATTTTCCAGGCGAGCTCATGAACGCCCACCGCCTCATCCACATAGAATGCATCCTAACTATGGTCATGGACACCATATTCATGTACCACAGACAATGTCCTCCCATCCCCGGCAGGCTTCTGATAGGTCTGCCTGGTAAGTAAAATTTTTCTGAATCCTAAATTTCTCAAAATTTGGTTGTTTTTTTGTATTTTGCTTACAGACTCTACATACTTTACTTACTTTTAATCAGATCAGAATACTATATTAATTTCAAAGGAAAATTATTGTCACGCAGCCGCACAACAAAGACAACACAAGATCACAACAATGAACAGAACAAGACACAATGACTGGGTGCAGTGCGATTTCAGCTTATTTATTTGAATAGGCTGATATTGCGACGGATTGCACCAGAAGTAGTGTATGCAGTACTTTAAGAATCTCACAGCAACTGGATTGCATGGTACCACTTTATCATGTGACCCAGTGCAGGCATACTCAATGCGTTTGAGACCTGCATTTGGAGTGTCGTTAACACTGACACCTGCTGCAGATGGCAGGTGCAGCGTGTTTTGAACATGGTGTGGGAAACGCACATGAAAAGCAGGTTTCGTGCTCCGCATTCTGGTGTGCACTGCACTTGACTCTGTTGGCACAATCCCTTTCCATTAAACTATGGTTTCATACCTTTGTTTGAATGTTACATGTTCCTGTACCCATATAGCCATACAAGCATTGCGATTAATATCCTCCTATTCCAGTTAGAGGTTATTGCAAGTTGTTTTAACTAAGATGGATCATTAATTTTTGTATAGTAGGAGGTTAAAACACACACAGTTGGGCATATTAAAGCAGTGCACATTGCGGTGACTGTGCAGTAACTCTTAGCAGCCAGATTTCACGATACTGTAGTCAGATAAAACCTGGCTGGTTTTGGTTACTTTATTTTTCACTGAATATGTGTTGTGTGCTATGAACGATGGTGCCTGAAGTATGTTTTTTTTGTTTTTGTTTTTTTTGTGGAATAAAAATCTTAACGTGTTTATTCTAAAATATGGTGGGCTACATGTATGCCCATGTTGTCAAGCATTAAAGCTTAACTCTAGGCTGGCCCAAACAAACTATTTGCTACACTAGCAGTCGCACCTGTTGGTGTATCATGCACCTTTCAATATGTTGAATCACTATTTATGTTTTGTAGTGCCAACACCTTTTACCTTTTTGCTCATTATCCCTTTTGAGTCACGATTTAATATCACAATTCAGGCGCCATCATCAGCCACATTGTTCTTTAACAGGAGCACCTGCTGGGCGTGCTGTGTAATTTGTATATAGTCTGAGCTACATACAGTATAGAGCAGGTTGTTTTGGCACTTAGATGAGAATTTCCAGACTGATAACGAAGAAAAAAGCTCCTGCGCACAAGTGGGTACCTGGACAAGCGGTATTGGAACACAGGCCTTGCCGCCCTCAAGGATGGGGAATCCTAGCAGACAACGAGATAAAAGAAAAAAAGTGCGCACCAGCCTTGTGCATTATCCCTAAGATAAAAATTTATTATAATAGTGATAAAAAGGAACTACTTGCAACCAGTAGTAAAAGATCCCAAAAGTATATAAAACAATCTTCAATCACAGCATGTAGTGAAGGAGCAGCAGAGCCCACCGGAGGTGTCAGAGAAGCTCACAAGAGTCACTGCTGGCTGACGCATTTCAAGGGGAACATCCCCTCTTCCTCAGAGCATGGCAGTGAATCCTTCTTCAGCATTCCCCTCTTTTATTGTAAATGAATCAACATACCCCTTCAATCAGGCTTAATCATGAGAGCCCCTCCTTTCCATGCCCCTACCCAGGTGGGCGGACCAGCAGAAAAGTAGATAAACAAATAAACAGATGAGTGATATGTGCTACATAGTAGTATTATTAGTAATATTAACTCTGAAAAATGGGCAAAATAATAATGATGATGATGTTATTAATACTAGATAATGGTAATAATCAAAACGCCCACTAGAGGGGCATAGCCAGACCTTTGCCAGCTGAAGTACATACCGTACATATAATAAGTGGAGGTGATCTCCGTTGATTAGAGATAGATGCTGCTCTTAACAGTGCCTGCTGGTAACCTCTGTCAATTGCGGGGAGCCGCACCGCCGATTGTGCCCCGTTCTGCATAATACAAACAAATTATCAAAGTGATGTATTAGCGTGGAGCGCACGCCAGGTGTCTCTGCGCTCCAAGCAAAGGAAGGGGGCGGGCTCGGCAAGACCTCCTCTACGATGTACGTCGCTCATGAAGACGTCAGCGGCGGACAACGGGACGGCGCCATGTTGCTGGAGGCAGCATTAAGAAGGTCAGATAGAACTATGTAACAAAATAGGGGAAACCACTAATAGGCAACAAAACCGCTGCCATTAAATGTACGACGCCTAGCAGGAGTACACATTTTCTAATCTGGCAGTGATGAAAACTAAATAAAACAAAATAAAAATGGAACTAAAGATGAAAATGAATACTAATGAAGCAAAAAATTGTTATGCAACCAAATCCTATATAATAGCTGGTCACATTTGGACTATTGGCTCCACCTGGGACAAGCTTGGAGGGGGGGGGTTTCAATTAAACTGCGCATCAGAACTTCATCAAAAATTGCGCATAGGAATAACAAAACAGGGGATAATGCTAAAGGAGGTAAACATATGCTGCACTATTCAGTAACATCATACAGTACCATAAATTAGGATAAAAAGCACATAAGTGCATTGTGTTTAAAAATGCGTACATTATGTAAAAAAATCATTAATATTATAATAGTAGGAGAGGTGTGCAATAAATGAATTCATTAATTAGTAAAACAATAAATACTCATATATAAAAACACACATAAGCGTATCTCTCTATAGTTACGCGTCAGCCAGCAGTGACTCTTGTGAGCTCCTCCGGTGGGCTCTGCTGCTCCTTCACTACATGCTGTGATTGAAGATTGTTTTATATACTTTTGGGATCTTTTACTACTGGTTGTAAGTAGTTCCTTTTTATCATTATTATGAGAATTTCCAGTCCTGTTCCCAGAAAAAAAAAATAAACTACTCCCAGCCAATGCTAATTCTGACATCTTTCCTACATGTAAAAATTTAGAGTTTTTAGCGTTCGAGGAGGTCTAGCACTAGAATTTCTCCCAATATAACATTTGCGACAATACCTTATGTGTGGTTCCAACACCATATCCATATGTGGGCATGACCTTCGTATGCGTTCGCTTCGGGAGGGGACGCTTTAAACCCTTTTTAATTTTTTTTTTTGTTTTTTTGATGACACCTTTTTGTATCACAAGAAATGTAAACCTCCCTTGTGATAGAAATATGCCATGACAGGTCCTCTTTATGGAGACAGATCTCCCCTCTACCTTGAGATCCCAAAAAAATGATCTCTGCTTTCCAGAAAAAAAAAAAATGGCAATGTTTACCTCTGCCAGAGCCGTAAGTGACGACATGACATCGCTTCCCGCCTGCCAGGACCATAGAAATGGCCAGCTCTATGGTAACCCTGTGGCACCACCTGATCGGATATTGGGCTCCCCAATCACATGGGAGAGCCCAGAGGGGCAATCCAGTGCCTAATCGGTTGATCAGATGGCTTTTACAACAGACAAAATTGCTGGCTGAAAAAAGATGTAGCTGCAGGCATTATCCTGGTATAACAGGTGAATGCTGCTCAGCCATTTATAGACAGGTTTGCATTCTATGAATGAATACAAAGCTTCCTTTGGCTGAAGCGGAGATTGTTGCGTCATCTGCCCACTTTTCCGTCTCAGCCAGTTACAGGAAGCTTTGTATTTATCGAATACAAAGCTGCCTATGAATGGTGATGCAGCACTCAGTCATCTCCGTTTAGTTCTAGGAGTGGGACTAGAAGTTCCCATCCCACGTTACTGTATACTGGATGTAGCTAATGCTACATATAGTTTTATATAGTGCACCTGTTAGTGTAGCAAATAGTTAATTTGTGCCAGCTTGGTCCAAACAAACTAGTCAAGGAGACAAACCTGTAGTTCGGCTTTAACCACTTGGCCTTCGGAAGATTTACCCCCCTGTATGACCAGACCATTTTTTGCGATACGACACTGCGTTACTTTAACAGACAATTGCGTGACGCTGTACCCAAATAAATGTGTTGCTTTTTTTTACCCCACAAATAGAGCTTTCTTTTGGTGGTATTTGATCACCTCCTGTTTTATTTTTTGCGCTGTAAACAAAAAAGTGATACGTTTTGAAAACTTTTTTTTTTTTACTTTCTGGTATAAAACATATTCAATAATTTTTTTTTTTTAAATCAAATTTCTTCATACATGTAAGCCAATATGTATTCCACTACATGTTTTTGGTTAAAAAAAAAACCCATTTAGTGTATATTGGTTTGTGTAAAGTTAGTGTCTACAAACTATGGGATATTTTTATTTTTTTAACTAGTAATGGCAGCGATCAGTGATTTTTAAAGGGGGACTGCGATTTTGCAGCGGACGTACTGACACTAGCTGGGAAGGGTTAATATCAAGGTCAATCAAAGGGTTAACGGTGTGCCTAATCAGTGTTTTACTATAGTGTGAGGTGCTTTCACTAGGGGTAAAGTGCAGGGATACAAATTCCATCCCTTCCCACCTGTCAGAATGGCGTTCTGCCTTGTTTACATAGGCAGATCGCAGTTCTGTCTCTCTGCCTGACGATCAGCGGAAGCCAGAGGACATTGAGTACCCAGCACCTGCCCATCATCATGCGCGCCACCTACCCGGAAGTGCGGGATCACGTGTGTGTGTATATAGACTCGATCCGGGGCCCAGCTGCTGCCCTGTAGGAGTAAAACTGCTATAGTGCGGTTGGCAAGTGGTTACCGTATATATTTGAGTATAAGTCGAGTTTTTCAGCACATTTTTTTGTGCTGAAAGTGCCCCCCTCGACTTATACTCGAGTCAAGCACTTTTCTGCAGCAAACATTTTCATTTTCTGAACTGACTTTTGGGGCCCCGTATCTCAGGGCCACTTGATGCTAGGAACCCCAAATTTGGTGTGCAAACCCAGTGGAACTGGTACCACGACATATCCAAAGCTGGAGTTCCTAGCACCAAGTGGCCCTGAGATACGGGGCCCCAAAATCGGTTTGGAAAATGTCATTCTTTGCTGCAGAAAAGTGCTTGACATTTTCTGAACCGAGTTTGGGGCCCCGTATCTCAGGGCCACTTGGGGCTAGAAATCCCAGCTTTGGATATTTTATGATGCTAGTTCCACTGGGTTTGCACACCAAATTTGGGGTTCTTACCATTAAGTGGCCCCGAGATACGGGGCCCCAAAGTCGGTCAACTGTGTCCATCTGCAGCAATGTCATTTCGGGACACTTTGGGTTCAGAGACCCCAAATTTTGGCTGCAGCTAGGGGGCATCTAGGAACACTTAACTACCGAGTTTGAAGTTCAGGGGACCTATGGCTGCAAATGGGCACAGTGAGGCATGCAAATGGGCACAGTGAGGCTGCAAATGGGCATTGTTGACCCTCTTTTCCACTTACAGTAGCTGTGCATTTCTCACCCTCGTCTTATACTTGGGTCAATAAGTTTTTACCATTTTTTTTGTGGTAAATTAGGGCCTCGACTTGTACTTGGAACAACTTATACTCGAGTATATACGGTAATTAGGAAAACAAATATCTTGGTCTAATAAAGCTTGTTATACCGTCATACAAACATTTTACTAATCCTCTGTTAAATTATTTTTTTCGGTTACAGGGAAATAGCAATTGAAACTGGAGTGACTACAGCCCCCTACCAAACTGGTCCTTTACATCCCCATCTAGCTCACTACCATCCACCTCCTAGACTCCACCATTTGCAGATCGGGGCCTTGCCATTAATGGTAAGATATATGTTCGATTGAAAGCTGATTGTTCACTCTTAGAATTGGCATTACTGGTGCTAACTGTTGCACAAATGTTGGATCTCTCTCCAATTATAAGGTGAATTACCTTTTCAGGTTTATGATTTTGGAGGAATGATCTGTTGGCAATTAATTCATTGGAAGATTAATAGCTTACCTCCTTTTTGAAAAATTCCTCATGTGTTTTTTTTTTTTTTTTTGTTTTTTTTTTTTTATGACATTATGCCTACACACGTGGAGTAATTTCAGAAGCCATTTCGAAAAGTGGGTAACATATTTTTTTCCTAGAGCAGCAGAATTGCTAAAGAAAACAGTTGCTTACAATTTTAGAATCTGCCATGAGATCTAAATATACAGTATACACACAGTGTATTGTTTTGATGCAAGGATAAGTTATGAGCTGTACATTTGTAAGTAATAAACTGTTGCAGAGTTTATAGAAATCAGAGTTTGGATGATAAACATTACGTTTTACTGTCCAAACAATCCACATAGAAAAACTGCTCTCAACCAAATTATTACAGTTGCCCTCAAAGCATGGTAATCAGAGTTCAATGTTTTAAATATTAGGGTAACTAATGTCTCACCACATATTAATATGGTTGGTATTAATTCTTTTCCCCAGCCACTTCTTTCCTAAAAGTATTGTCTTCACAGTAATATGACTGCAATTACATTTTCCTTACAGGATGACAACTGTGGTTTTCTCTTCCATATCCGTGTATTCCCTCTTCTCTCAGTATTTTAGATGGTGGTCAGCTACCTCTCAGCCAGTTTCCTCCAGTCGCATGCACACAGTGCATACGTCGCCTTAGTCTGGGTCCTTTCACCTTGCCCACAAGCTTACTCTACAGCAAAAAGGTGAAAGGTGCCAAATGTGGCACCAGAGGTGGGGAGGGGGGGGGGGGGGACTTAAGCGGACGTTCCACTTTTGGATGGAACGCTGCTTTAAAGTATGAGTCAAAACATTTTTTATTTAGTTTTGGACAAAATGGGAGATGGACTAGAAACCTTTATTGCTAAAAGTAAAAGAAAAATCTCAAAGTTTGGATTGTCCCCAGAACAGGTATAAATCTTATCTTGCAATAGGGGCCCTAGTGCTGATGACCCTGGTGAAACCATCAAAATTCAATCTTAGTTGAGCAGCTCTACCTAATGAGCCTCCAAGGTGAGGGAATCCCTGGATAGATTTCCTCTCAGTTCCTGCTTTGGTTGTAGAACAGGACGTTGAGGAAAATCTCCCCAGTGGGAATATGGTTACAAAAATAAAACTGACAGGGGTTAAACCCCCCCCCCCTTACTCAATCTAAAATGAGTATTTAGTTCTACTTTAACAAGGCAGTGATAACAAGAAGTTGTCTTGATCATCTCAAAATATACCACAGTCTCTGGAGGACATTTGTTTTAATACAAATCGGCAAAATTCAATCTTAGCTGAGCTCCTCTACGTAATGAGTGGAGGCACTTGGTGAAAAATCTGTAGCACTTCCACAAGCAACATTGAGGTGTGGGGACTAGCAGCACATGTATTTTCTGGATCACTGATGGACAAAGCAGATCATTTTGAATCTTTTGCATCCCTGTAGTGTACCACGCTTAAGATGAAACTATAAACATACCAATGTAACTCTTTCCTCAAACTGTGTGTGTGCGCTTTTCTGTCTATATTTTATTGTAGTTTACTTTCTGGGCATTGCCTCCTTTCATGTCAACTACCTGGTTGATCCTACCAGTCCCTCTGCTTCTAAAATTGCTACTGACTACAGCAAGCACGGAAACACATTCATGACTGGTCAGTTTATGGATTGCATTGCTTTTGAGACATACAGAATGCCATACCCATGCATAGTGTGTATGTCATGCCCATGTGCAGTGTGTCTGCGTCTCCTGAAGTCTGCCTGCCATGCCCCCAGCCCAACCCCCATAGTTGATTGACGGGGACTCCTGGCTGGATCCTCACTGTCAAACTGCAGTTTGTAGTCCTGGGGGCGGAGCATAAGTGCTGAAAGGAACTTCTGGATTACAAGTCAGCCCTTGAAACATTGCATACACATCTTGTGCCCGCCCTCTGCCATTAGGAAGAACTACTGTAAATAAGCTTTGTGATCACATGACTGTAGACTAAACCTACACGAAAAGGTACTTTACGGTCTTTTTTTCTAAAATAAAAGGGGTCATATAGTAAACGCACAATTTGCTGTTTTACCATAGGATTAAATTTATATGTGTTCACATATATTTTAAGATGACAAACACAGAATAGAGAAAATATTAGAATATGGAAGATACAATTTGAAAGATAAACATTAGAATAATAAAGCAGGATACATTTTCTAACACATTCTTGTTTTTTAAATAGACCTTCCATTTGGCTCCCATTCACACATGAGCATTTTTCTGCTGGTTTCCCTATGCCTGGCTTTGCAGAATCCGAATATTTTTAATTGTTCCTATTTACACTTTATCCCATACACTGTAAAAAGTACATCAGCTTTGTAGTCAGGCTTTTTTTTGGCTCCATAGACTTGAGTAAATGTGCCTGTAAATACGCGCCACGCCGTTTTTTTTAATGCATGAAGATTCTCCTTCTCCTATAGAACTGCTCTCCTTCCCTGTCCCATCCCAGAAAGCAAACTCTTGAAGCTTGATACATGTGCAAAACCGCATGAAAAAAATGCTTTAAAATCACCAGGAATACTCTCTGCTTAGGTGGGAATGCAGGCTTGGGAAAAAATACATTTGTTTGTCATATACTGTATATTCCTTCCCTCTGTCTTTTTTGTGTTCCCAGAAAGCCTACACTCACAATGAATACAACCTTTGTTCACATGATGAGATTATCGGACGAATGATCGTTTTGTTTTTTTTTCTTTCTTTTTTCTTTTTTTTTCTTTTTTTTGCATTCTAGTCTCCATATCGAATGTGAATAGTTTACTAAAGTACGAAAGCTCTCGTACGACAGAAAACAAAATTTGGTAGTGTTGTAATGTATTTGTATTGTATTTTTGGATGAAAACTGCACCGATTAAACCAAAATAGTATGATCTGGTATTGTACAAAAAAAAATTTGTCCTTTCGGAAAATTTTTGACAGCTGTGTACAAACGATCAGATCATTGTACGATTGCTTGGAAAGCGGAATTTTTCGTCCGCTTTTCTCATCGTATGTACAAGGCCGTAGAGTCCTCTGTTTATTGGACCCACACTAGGTGACCTATTTGTACTTTTTATAAAATATAAAGGTGGCCTCCAGACAACAGATTAAAAACTTTGGGAGCTCTTGGATTTACATTTCTCATACACTTGTAAAAATTAAAATATAGTGCGTACATAATGGTATAGTGCCATTTCAATGAGTGCCTGTTAGAATCTCAGTGCTAATATTCATTTCTGAGTTTCTCATCTTTAAACTGCTTCCTCTTCCATATCTTTCTATTTCTAGATATTTCTATTATTTAAAGTGGAACTTTAGTCTGAAATTTTAGGTCCTGCTAGATTACTTCAGGCTGGCCCCTTTTGCGGGTATAGCTATGTAAAACAATGAAAATAAGTGTCTGTGCTGTTTTAAGTCCAATAATACACGGTGTCCCCCTGCTCTGCACATGCTCAGTTGCTCTCCACTTTTGGGCACTGTCTAGTTTGTAGAGGCCTTTCTGCTAACAGCCTTAAAGTGGAATTAAACCCTCCTATCATTTACAGCCAAGGAAGCTGCTTCTGTTTGATCTGCTACTGCCATGGTGCTGCACATGTGATCAGTTATGACACCAGCCATTTGACAGTTTGGTTGAGGACACAAGCAAATGTGACAGTTGGCAATCCCGGCATTCCAGGAATGTAACCATTTTTCAAACCATTTAAATTGATGGGTTTAGTTCCACTTTGATTTACTGCTGTAAAGTAAGAAGGAATGGGGCAATGCTGGAGCCAATTTACAGCATATACTAATTCTGGCAGCATAATTATTATTGTGGAACGTATGTTCCTTGCTAAAGAACATTATTTTTTATCAGGTTGTTATGGGTAAAGTCCTGCTTTAATGTAAAGATTGGCTGCTACAATTCCTAACTGCTTAAAAGCTAATAAAGTGAGCTACACAAGTAATGCATTGTTTTCAATAGGTTGGCTGACCAATTGCTTCTTGAGAAGGATTAAAGTTTCACTGTTTTTATAGCACTGCAAAGCAGGAAGCAGAGCCTGCAAATGGAAATGTATATTCCCATCTGTAAATGAATCCTTACAAAACATGTTCAGAAACTAGGTTCTTAAAACATCAAACCTCTTAACAAGCTCAGTAAGCTAACCTAAAAAATATTAAATTAAAAAAAAAAAAACTACATTCCCTTGAATTCCCAAAAATTGATTCAGCAGTAGCATTCATTATAAACACACTGTACTCAGTACTTCATATAAAACAAGCCCTTAAACAATAAGTTCACATTTTGCGGGTAAGAAAAATGTGCATTTTATTATTTTTTCATTGCACTTGAAATCAGCAGAACACTGGTATAATGTCAGGCTTCTATCGGTTCTCAGTCAGCGGTTTTGCCTATATCTCTTGTATGGGCAGGCAGTTACTGAACTCCAGGAAGAATCGGTGAACTATGACAGTGCTTACCAGCACCCTCGAAGTTCATTGAGACCTACAAGTTGCGGCAGACGTTACTTGAAGTTCATAATGATGCGGCTGTGTGGGCGGAGTGCTGTTTTCAAACTTGGCTCTCACAATGGGTGATTTGGGGTCTGCTTTACTAACATGTTACACCCTGAATATGGGTGTAACCGGTTACTAAGTGAACTTCTCTTTTAAACCAGAAAGAGGATTTTTTATTTTACCTGTGTAAATGAGTGGTTCTCAACTCCTGTCCTCAGGACCCACTAACAGGCCAGGTTTGCAAGATAACTGAAATGCATCACAGGTGATATAATTTGCTGCTCAGTGATTGCAGTATTCTAGTCTGCATCTCCCCAAGGTAATACTTAAAATCTGGCCTGTTAGTGGGTCCTGAGGACAGGGGTTGAGAACCACTGGTGTAAATGATCGCTACAGAAAATCGGGGATATGTTGAGAAGGAAACTTGGGAACTGAAATGATTTATGCCAGATTTGCATTAATTTGCTGGATGCATCGTTTTAAAATCTACAAATGAATTACTTGCTCCAAGCCTGTAATGTCATAAGACACAGTAAAAGTTATTTTGGCAAGTGTAAGTGAAATGTCTATATTTTCAGAACTTCTATGAGCTGACAAGCTAAAAATGCCCAGGTTGGCTTTAAAAGTGTTCATGAATCTGTTGACACTGTAAATTGCATGGAACATTTTAACCACACAAGGGGAAAGCTGTCATAAGCAATCCAGAAAACCCCATACTGCTTTACAGAGGAACAATGAATGAACAACCGCAGTAAAGGCATGCAGGACCCTGAATAGATTGTTTAATGTTGGATAAGGGTGTTGTGTTTAGTAGATTAGCTAAATCTGTAAGATTTGGCAGCACATTACTGCAGAGGAGGAGGGTAAAGAGATGGGTATTGCCCTTGTTTAATTGCGTTATGAATGCTTATGTGCAATTTTAAGTTTCTCAACCATTCAGAGTTGAGCAGTTACATATACAATGTGGCAGCTCTAAAGAGTTTGGAATTTGCTGTCGTGGTGATCATAGTAATCCTCAATTTAATGTGTTTGGTGGCAGAGGGGCCTAGAGATTTACACTGAGGAGCTTGTTTTGCCGTAGGGTTATGAGGTGCTCAGTGATATTTGAGCACACTGTACCAAACTCTTCCACATACTAATCCTTTGCCAATATCATGATAACATGCAAACGGTAACAATAGTACACAGGCAATAAATATGACACTTTAAAGCTGAAGTATTATGTATGGGGTTTTTTTTTTTTTGTATAATTCCATTGGTTTAGCTTGGTGAGTATGTATGTGCCATACCTGGCCAATCCCTGTAGAGGATTGAAATCTTGCTAGTAGGCACCTCTACTACAGTGATTGCCACTATCTTGTGGGTTCTGTGCTGAGCTCCAGTGGGTTCTGTGCTCCAGCTTCCACAGGGATCATCCAGGTATGGCATATGCATACATACTTACATTGGTCCAAGCTGGACCAATGTAATTGTACAAAAAAGCCAAACTTAAACTTCAGCTTTAAAATTTGATCCACTTCCATTTTAGGAATAACATGCTCTCTAATTCCCTTACCCTCCTCCTTCATGGAATGTTTTCCTATGGAATTACCAGGGAAATATAACAAAAACATGCACTCAGAGGTATTCAGATAGCATTGCTTCAAAATATTTATTCAAACTCTCCTAATAAATATTTAACTGGGTGAAGAAAAATACCTGTGCCTGGACCACTGCTGCATACTTTGTTCCACAACACAAAACAGATAAAGGTCCAGCAACCAGGCACAGTACTGTTTGAAATCCATCAAGACGTAATAGGGCAATACAGTGCAGAGCAAAGTTGATGCATTTTGGCCACTTCCTGGGCCTTGTGACTAAGACCCAGGGAGGGCCTGAAACATGTCAACCTTGCTTTGAGCTGGAATCCTCTTATGTCTTGATGGATGTCAAATATAGATTCTACAGACTTTTAAACTGCATCATGCCTTGTTGCCGGACCTTTATCTATTTTGTAATAGAATTGCTGACCTCATTAGAATACTGGTTGCTGGCTGTTTCTGACTGTTTCTGGCTTTAAAACTTTGATTCGCTGACCCAGAACACATATACAAGTAGGTAAGTCAGAATTTGAGGTCTGCTTTGCTTCTATTTTATTACTAAAGCTAACTCCTAATTTGTTTCCTGATTTATTTACTTTTAGGTTTATGTAATTGTGCACAGGGGACTGGGGTAAAACCATATGATATCATGTTGTCCCCTGCCAGTTCTTTGTAACAAATTATGGATAGGTGGGCATTCATTTTGACTTGGAGTATTCTTCCCTTTGGTAGGCATTGACACTCTGCATCTGATTCTATAATCCTGTTTCACACTGCATTAAAGCGAGTAGAGATGCTTGTTTTCTAGGGTCGTACAAGTTTTTTCTCACATCTTTCTCTCTAGATGTAGTCTTTCCAGCTTTACTAGACAGGTCTGACTGTGTTCTCCTCTACACTGAGCTGTGTTGTTTGTTGGTTGTTAGGATTGTAAGTCTCTGGTAGATCAAAGCGCTTGTCCACATTTACCTTACCATTTTAAGTAACACATTCCCAATTTCTGTTTATTAAAAACATACAATTGTATACCTATTTCCTTTATTCAGTTTCAAGTTCTATGCAATCTGTGGGGCCATTTAGGAATACACAGTGTAGTGGCTGGAAGTTTATTCCTCCTCCCCATCTAGTCCTATAAAGCGACAGGTGAGAGTCTGGAGTAAAGATGGGTGTGGTTTTGCAAATATCAGATTCACACTTGTAATTGGAATCTATAGTGGTTAATTCCAGCGACCAAAGGTCAGAGGCTTCCTGTCGCAAGAATGACTTTTGTGAATAGCTGTGGCTGCTCAGCCTATACAAGGCTGATGGCATTTGCAGCTGTCCATGGCTGATGCAGTCAGCCACCAGTCACCTGTGGTTAAGGACAGATGATCATCCCTACATGCGCACAGAGCCCAAGAATAAAAACAACTGTCCCTAACTACTGTAATAACTGGATGTGTGAGCACAGACAGACTGCTGCGGCCACCATCAGCCTGTCATTGCTTTATATAGGCTGCGCAGCCGCTGCTCTTCTGGCTGCAGGAAACCTCAGATCCTTGCCTCTGGAATTTGCTCTGTAGCAAGTTTGAATGTGGCCTTCCTCTCCCTCCAGTTTATAATTGTGGTTGTCCTAGGACTAGAGAGGTCGCCAGCTATCCTGGTTGGCACGTATATAATTAATTTAAGATTAGATGACAACCAGATCTTTTGTCATATTGACATTTGTGACCTAATAATTTTGCGTATGACTTGCATGGACAGACCGCCAAGCACAAACTTTAGGGAAAGCTTAAAATTAGAATTCCCATATTACAAAACAATCTATGCATCTTGATGTATTGGTCTATGGTAGTTCTAAGTGCCCACTGTTTTCTTCTTGCCATACTGGCTACACAGTGGTGTAAACTGGATTCAGGATTAACTATTGTGATTTGCTTTGAACTACGAACATAACTAGCACAGAATAGTTGGCTAAACTTTGATTTCCGATAATCAAAAGTGTATGATGAAGATGACTTGCTTCTGTTTTTTATTTATTTATTTATTTATTTTTTATATAGAATCAACTCATTTGGCATTGTTCTATCATTTTGCTATGTTTGCATTCTCCCATATGTCCTGGATGTTGAACCTTTTTCATATCTTTGCATTGTTTGGAACTGAGGAATACAATATAGATATATATTTCCCTATTCTGTGGCTGGTTTGCAGTGGAATGGTATATAGTTGACCAAGCAGCACATAACCTTGTCACTGCATTTGTCTCCTACCACAAAAATAAAAATAGTTTATGGTGCTTCACAACATTTTGTGTTCTTCTTGTGTATATTTATATATTTTTTTTATGACTGCACCTATCATTTTGCTGCTAGAGGGTTTTACAAGGGTACCCTCGGAGCTGTATATCTTTCTGGCAGCAAAGAATATTTGAAGTCATTACAAGCAGTTGTGTTAAAGTTTAACTTACATCTGCTATTTGACTAGGTTCCAGACATGGCGGGCTACCCTCACATCCGCTACATTTCATCTGGATTGGATGGAAGGTCATTCAGAGTTCCATTCAGGGGAAATTTTGAGGTTTGTAACAGAATGTTAGCTTTCTGCTGTCATGTCTTTGCTGTCATTCCATGTACCTATGGAATGTTTCCTTCAGGTTGATGTGTGTATGTGTGTGTTCACATAAATAAAGGATACACAATCAATAATTTCCCCAATCAGATGCAGAGTGTATTTGGTAATTTATTTTTGAAGCCTTGGAACTTATTTGAGCAGGGAACTGAGAATCCCACCTTTTATTCATAATCATTTGTTGCAGAGGCTTAGTATTTCTAGTAATATAATAGCATTCCATTCCGAGCGTGTTTTTTATTTTATTTTTTTTTAATCTTTGTACCATGTATTTATATCATGTAATTTCTGTATGATATACTACAGCATCAAGCATTGGGATTTGTGTATCCTGTGTTTTTTTTATTTTTTTTATTTTTATTTTTTTTCCAGTGTATGGTCAATATAGCACTGGAAGTAACTACAAACTAAAAGCTTTTCATTGAACCTTAACTGTATGATTAATAAGCTTCCGGTTGCACTAATCTATGCAAGTCGACCTTTGACTCAGTAATATGCATGTTTATCCCAATAACACAGGCTTATCCCCTACTGCATGGACATTGTAATATATTAACATATATTTGTATTCAGACTCTTACTTGTAGGCACTGGATTAATTTGTCCTCGCATAGATGATGCCTTTTATTTAGGAGAGGGAGGGCATTCAAAAATATGCTGTGAAATGGATTGGAAATTGGTAGGCCTGGTTGTTTGTCTTCATATGATACGTAACCAGACCACTTCTATTGCTGTATTATAATTGCCATGGTAGACTCCGCTGGCTTGACAGAATTGCTTTCACTGAGCATTGATTGGTAGAGGGTCTAATCTCAAATGTCTGCTCTATGGGTACACATTTGAACAATAGTATACTGGAATCGCTAACCGTTTTGTCTTGAGGAAAGATCCATCTGCTGAGATTTTCCTCTTATTTTCCAGGAACTGATTCATCTAGAGGAACGGCTTGGTAATGTGAATCGTGGAGCCACACAGGGGACCATAGAAAGGTGCACGTACCCACATAAATATAAGAAGGTGAGCTATTTTTCTTCTCGGGAACAAGTCTGAAATCTTAAATTTTTCTTTTTCTTTTATGAACAATATCAAGACCATTCTTGTTTGAATATTTTCAAAACCTCTATATTTTGCGCAAATAAATTGTAGTACAAAAAACAACTTTAGGAAGCAAGCAGAAAGCTTATGTAAATTGCCCTTGCTATCCAAGACAAATTTCAACTGGGTTTGCCTTCATCGGAGTTTGTGTTATTGGCTGTGACTCCTTATTTGTCACATGAATATATGCAGTATAAATTCTCTGCGTAAGACCTGCAGTGGGTGGGATTTCCTTGCCGGTATACTCACGTGTTTCTCCCAAAACACCAGATTACAAGCATTGAGACCATTTTAACTAGACAGCATATGTCGTGCCTCCCGGTCACACCCAGGGGTGCGCAGCACCAATAAGGGTAAAGAGCCAATCACAGCTGAATCCTATGTAAACAAATGCTGGTAATGGTACTGAAAGCTGAAAATTGGCCTGGGCACGAAGGGGGTGAAAGTGGTTTATAGGCAAGTGGTTAGAGCAAACCTGTTGCATCTATTAACCTCCCTAACATTTGAAGTGAAAAATGAATGACATGGTGCCTGCAGCTTTCTTTAATTCATCTTTTCTGGAGTATCCAAATTTGGGGGTATTCTGTAACAGAACCTGCAACTTCCACTTCAACTTGAAGCTATGCCTTTTCCCCCTGTCTCCCACCTTTTTAGTGAGAAGAATTTGGGGGGGGGGGGGGCGCTTTCATTGGGTTGTGTTCAAAGGCATACTTTTATGGCAGAGCGGCGATCTAAATTAGTGTGTAATTTACAGCTTGCACCCACAGTGGGTGAAAAAGAGAAGATTTCACTGTTAGAGGAGCCCACAGGTTGTGTAGGCTCTGTTACCTTGGCAATTTGGCATTTTCAGTCCAGTACATCATAGCTATTCCATAATTAAAAAACTGAAGACTTGGCCTGACATGCTGTTATCCATGGAATCATTTATTTTGACCTTGTTTTATTTAAATAGGAGGGGTAAAACTTAAAATACATTAGTTCTTTGATAAACTGAAGCCAGATATTGTCTTGACGAATGTCTATAAAAAAAAGAAAGCTTTTTAGTGAACATAAAGTTCTTGTTTAATACTCATCTTCTATTTCCATTGCTCTCTTTTGGAGGGAAGAATGTTTCCATATTGAAAAAGAATTTGAACAGTTGTGTTCATTATTAAGGTAGCCACAAGATTTTTGATATTCTGATCAGGCTGTGCTAGTTTCTTTGTATGCCTAAGGCAGGCCATAGATGGTACGATTTTCTTTCCTGCAACCACGGGCTGTCCCTTCTGGGGGAACACGATTATTGCTGGGGCTATAGCCACTGGTAATAATCACATGCAAAACTCCAACAGGCTGGTTGTACTCAAGTTAATCGATGAATTGACTTGGGTACAATCAGCTTGCCCATACATGGTTAGAATCTTGTCCAGTTCAGCAGGGAATAGCCTGAGATTCCAGCCATCTGTGGCCAGCTTTACGCATATGGCAATACATGAGCAAAGCATGGGCTGTGAATACCCTTCTCTTTCCCTCTAGGCATCATTTTTGATAGGTGATTAGGCAGAACTTTAACATTCCATTGTGTGATGTGTGTTCTTTCTATTTCAGCATCCTCTGTGTTGTGGCTTGCATATGTTGTATTTTAGTTTATGCAACTGAAGAAAATTATTTTAGTATGAATTATCATTTACTCATGGGGACGTGTGAAATATCTGTGTGTTGTGGTAAATGTTTGTTTGAGTTTTGTAAGAAACATGTTTACCGAGTTTGCCAATAATTTCATCTCTGCTAATAAGGTATCCACTGATTGGTTCTCACAGAGGAAATTGCATGGCAAGCAAGATGGTGAGGAAGACACTGAAGAAAAATGTACAATCTGCCTTTCTATGTTAGAGGAAGGTGAAGATGTCAGGTAATATTACTTTGATTTTAGATATGGTTTGAAATTTTTTGGCACTTGTTTTATAGCGAGATAAGCAGCATGTAAATGTAACTTGTAATACACATCACCCATGTCCTCCGGAGAGAACTGGGACACGTATAGAAAGTTCACTAGTGCAAAAGTTATTTCATTGCTTGAATGGCAAACTCATTGCTTAGCTACATCCCAAGGATATGCATCACCTTTTATTATGAATTGTATTTTATAAAGAGATCACTCCAATCAGCAGTTTTTGAAATTGTAAGATTATGGCAGCCCATAGATGATTCAATTTCCTTACCTTCCAGCATGGGTGGAAGGAAAGAAAATGACTCGCTTTCTCTATTCCTTACAGGCAGCCTTCCTGGCTGGCAGAACACAATGGTTACTGCTGGCGGCTATAGCCACCGACAGTAATCGCATGTCAAAAATCTGATAGGCTGGTTTTAACTTAAGTCGATCGCTGGGTTGACTTTAGTATTATAAGCCTGCCCATAGATGGATTAAAATTTGTCCGGTTCAGCAGGAAAATATGTATGGCCAGCTAAAGCTGATGTGATGAAACTTGTCATGGCACTGCTCTGTCATGTGAAGTCCCCTACATACAGTTCTAGTTCAATCTCCCTGCCCTCAGAGTTTGGTCCCATCTCCCTTTTCTCAGTTAGGACTCTTGCACATGATACTCCTGTTTAAGCATCTACTTTTTCAGGAGTTTCTTTTTGTATGTATTTGTGCGCATTTTCATGCATATGCGTTCGGGCAAATTTGTACTCATGCGCGTACACTTATTCTCACTTTTTTTTTTAATTGCTATGTGGTACACACATTGCTGTAAACCCTTCCTTTCCTAGAGTGGAGGAAGTATTAGAATGTTTTTATTAGATTTTCCCCTCGCTTTCTTCTGGTCACAGACAACACTAACATGACACGGGCCTTGCCCCCAGTTTCATTTTATTTTTTTACTATTTTTTACCTTGGCGTCCATAATGATACATGGTTGAAGTGTAATTTAATATTTTTAGGGCTGCAACCAACGATTATTTTAATAATCGATTAGTTGGCCGATTTATTGTTTCGATTAATCGGTTAATAACCTTAAAATGTGTGGTGTATAATTTAGTTAATATGTCAAGTTTAAAAAAAAAAAAGCAATTTATTCCTAAATATCTCTATGCAGTGGTAAATATAAATAACCAACTATATGATTAGGGAGCAAAATATCTAATCCACTCTGAGAGTAACAGACAGAAGAGATATACTGTATATACCATTAGAGGAGAGATACTGTATATACTATTGGAGAGATATACTGTATATACTATTAGGATATATACTATTAGGATATATACTGTATATACTATTAAAAGGTGAATCTGGAGAATCAGACTAAGAGATCAAATTTTTTTATTAAAAAAAACAAACAATGTCTTCCTTTAAAAAAAAATCATTTTAAGAACGTTCTTTCGATTTTCTAATCATTAGTGGGGTCAAATCAACCATTTTCAACCACAGTGACAGGAAAATTTGAAAATAATAGAAAAACTTCTTGGTCAAAGGATTTTTCAGACAGTGTATGTGGTTTTCGTTCAGAAATTGCAATTTATTTTAAAAACGGAATGTTAAAAACAAGTGAAAATTTCAAACATTCTTTCATTCAGCGAATGTACAAAGATTTTTTGTCTGAATATTCTCGTCTGAAAATGATCTGTGTGGCCACATAAACCAAAAAATATGCACCGTTTTGCATTAAGAACAGTCCCTGGCCCTTTCAAAATACGCAGCGGCTGAAAAAAGCCTTGATGTGAACATGTCCCATAGGAAACTATGTAAATGAACTGTAGTGCGTTTCTGCAAAAAGCATCAAACACACAGATGTGAACCAGGTCTAAGATGTTTGGTAACATAATGGGGTTAAAAAAAACTAAAATTAGCCCTTTATAGTACAAAAAAAAGCAGATAATCACTACTGTAAGGGTTTAATTTTTTACTGTAGAACTGTGAAAGTAATATTTACAGTAGCGATTATTTGCTTTTTTTTTGTACTATAAAGGGCTCATTTTATTTTATTTATTTTTTTAACTCCATATGGTTTCTGGCCGATCGATTATGAAAATGGTCATTGATTTCATAATCGGCTAGTTGTCGATTAATCGATTAGTAGTTTCAGCCTTAAA
Source organism: Lithobates septentrionalis (assembly GCA_037952835.1). NCBI lineage: Eukaryota > Metazoa > Chordata > Amphibia > Anura > Ranidae > Lithobates > Lithobates septentrionalis. Next base: position 66,016 of record JBBDGP010005311.1, read on the forward strand.
TATTTTAGGTATTTACATTATAACTGGTATTTATGATTATGATGTACATGTTTATAATCCATTCTTTTTCTCTTCCTACAGACGGCTCCCATGTATGCATCTCTTTCACCAAGTATGTGTAGACCAGTGGCTGATCACAAATAAGAAGTGCCCCATATGTAGAGTGGACATTGAAGCTCAACTTCCTACGGAGAGTTGACATTTTTCCAACCAATGTTATGCCCCTTTAACCCCTCGGTACTGCAGCCAACCAAAGATGGCATGACTGAAACTGCACAGACATTAAAGCATTAAATCTGGTGTGCCGGCTCTGCCTCATACAATTAATGCTATAGACTACCATTTGTATACAGATCATATTTAGGTCCTTTGCTGCAAACAAGTTACTTGTAGCAGTGAAGGGTATATGTATTTATAAAGCTTTTTTTTTTTTGTCTGTTTTTCATTTCCATTTTTTTTTTTTCTGTTTTTCGTTACCATATTTTTTTTGTGTTTTGTTTTCCCTTTACATATTTTTGCATGGATTCTTGTATTGCATTTCTTTGCACATTTATGGGCTTTGTGAACCCTTACACTTGCAGGCAAGATCTAGCTGCTCTAGTCAGTAGAATTGTGAGCATTTGTGCGTGTGTGTTTTTTACATAGTCCAAGGCTAAACAAATTCTATTCATTACTAACCATAAAGTCCTTTAATTTAATTGATCATGATTTTTAGTTTGTATGTATAAAGTTCTAGGTGAAAAAAAAAAGAAAATTATTGTATGAAAACATTCCTTATTTAGGAAGAGACTGGCTGCTGTATAGAAAGTGCTGAATCAACTCCCATTGTTTTTGATGCTGAGATCACAATGCTTTGAGACTAACGTAGAATCAAGACTTGCCACACATTTTGTTCTGTCTCCTCGAAGGTGTTATCTAAATCACTCTTCAGCACAATGCAAATATATTTAAATGTCAATATTAAGGAGTTTAGACTGCTGTTCACATATTTATTACTTTTAAGGACGTGATTTTTTTTTTTTTTCTTTTTTGCTTCTGTAAAACTGCTCTAACAAAATGTCCAATAGTAGTCAGGTACCGGCTCTTACTAAACTGAGTAAGACATCTTCTCAACGGATCTAAACTTAAATGTATAGTCTTAATAGCAGCTGTTATGGCAGGTGTCCATGCATCCGAAAAACTTTTTCAAGGTCCCCTGCAAACCCTCACAGGGAGGGTTTCCAATTTAATAAACTTAGCAAAATTAAACTGGTGTGTTTTTGTATTTTTTTTTTTCTCTGTTAAACGGGAGGCATAGCTATGGTGAAGATGAGATCTATGTAACATTGGTTAAATCCTATTCTACAGTGCATCCTGAAAGTATTCACAGCGCTTCACTTTTTCCACATTTTGTTAGGTTACAACCTTATTCCAAAATCTAATAAATTCATTATTTTCCTCAAAATTCTACAAACAATACCCCATAATGACAACGTGAAAGAAGTTTGAAATCTTTCCAAACTATTAAAAATAAAAAACGAAAAAATCACAAGTACATAAGTATTCACAGCCTTTGCCATGACACTCAAAATTAAGCTCAGGTGCATCCTGTTTCCACTGATCATCCTTAAGATGTTTCTACAACTTTATTGGAACCCACCTGTAGTAAATTCAGTTCATTAGACATGGTTTGGAAAGGCACACACCTGTCTATATAAGGTCCCACAGTTAACAGTGTATGTCAGAGCACAAGCCAAGCCATGAAGTCCAAGGAATTTTCTGTAGACCTGAGACTGGATTGTTTTGAGGCACAGATCTGGGGAAGGGTACAGAAACATTTCTGCAGCATTGAAGGTCCCAATGAGCACAGTGGCCTCCATCATCTGTAAATGGAACCACCAGGACTTTCTTCCTAGAGCAGGCCTCCCCGGCCAACCTGAGCAATCGGGGGAGAAGGGCGTTAGTCAGGGAGGTGACCAAGAACCTGATGGTCACTCTTACCAACCTGCAGCGTTTCTCTGAGAAGAGAGGAGAACCTTCCAGAAGAACAACCATCTCTGCAGCACTCCACCAATCAGGCCTGTATGGTAGAGTGGCCAGACGAAAGCCACCCCTCAGTAAAAGGTACATGACAGCCTACCTGGAGTTTGCCAAAAAGCACCTGAAGAACTCTGACCATGAGAAACAAGATTCTCTGGTCTGATAAAACAAAGATTAAATTCTTTGGCCTGGATGGCAAGCATCATGTCTGGGGCAAACTGGGCATTGATCATCACCTGGTAAATACTATCCCTACAGTCAAGCATGGTGGTGGCAGCATCATGCTGTGGGGATGTTTTCAGTGGCAGGAACTGGGAGACTAGTCAGGATCGAGGGAAAGATTAATGCAGCAATGTACAAAGACATCCTTGATGAAAACTTGCTCCAGAGCGCTCTGGACCTCAGACTGGGGTAAGGGTTCATCTTCCAACAGGACACGACCCTAAGCACACAGCCAAGATAACAAAGGAGTGGCTATGGGACAACTCTGTGAATTTCCTTGAGTGGCCCAGCCAGAGCCCAGACGTGAACATCTCTGGAGAGATTTAAAAAATGGCTGTGCACCAACGCTCGCCATCCAGTCTGATGGAGCTTGAGAGGTCCTGCAAAGAAGAATGGGAGAAACTGCCCAAAATAGGTGTGCCAAGCTTTTAGCATTATACTCAAAAAGACTGGAGGCTGTAATTGGTGCCAACAGTGCCTCAACAATGTATTGGGCAAAAGCTGTGAATACTTATGTGCATGTGATTTTTTTTTTTTTTTTTTTTTTTTTTTAATTTCAATAAATTTGCTAAAATTTCAAACAAACTTCTTTCACGTTGTCATTATGGGGTAGTATTTGTAGCATTTTGAGGAAAATAATGAATTTAATCAATTTTGGAATAAGTAACATAACAAAATACAGAAAAAGTTAAGCCCTGTGAATACTTTCCGGATGCACTGTAAGTGGTTCTAAAGGCTCAAGGTTTTTACCTTTAATGCATTCTATGCCCTAACGTGGTAGTAAACTGACATTTAAAAAAAAGAAAACTCTGCAAGGCAATGGCACAGCATACTAGCACATTGTGAAATGCTTACCTTCGAACTAAGCCCTCCAGTGGCACGCTGTCACTTCTGACAGGGCTTCCATCTTCACCCAGTGTTCTTTTCGGGTTCTCTGGCTTTGGGAGCTTGAATGGCCAAGCCGCGATGACGTCACTTATGTGCGTGGGTGTCACAGCCATGGTACAACGCTTTGAAGGAATGGCAAAGGTATTCCGTTTCTTCAGAGCGCATGTGCCGATGACATCACCAGCTGCCAGAAGGGCCAATATCTGCTGAACGATGCCCATTTAGGAGATATTCGTTTTACCTACAGGTAAGCTTTATTATAAGTTTACCTGTAGGTAAAATTTACAAAGCTGATTTTACTACCGCTTTAAGGTGAAAAAAACTGGGTGCAGCTCCCCCTTATACTTACCTGAGCCCCATCTCAATCCACTGATGTGCACGAGAGCAGCGGCTCTCCTGGGTCTCTCTCTCCTCAGCTCACACAGCAGCAGGAGCCATTGGATCCTGCTGCTGTCAATCACAGCCAGTGAGCCAATGAGGGGGCATGGCCAAGCCATGTTCTGTGTGAATTGACACACAGTGTGCTTCGGGACCTAGCCTGCTCTAGTGCCCCCATACCAAGAGGCTTGCTATTGGGGCACTTGGCAGGGGGAAGGAGCCAGGACCACCAACGGGGGACCCAAAAAGAAGAGGATTGGGGCTGCTCTGTGCAAAACCATTGCACAGAGCAGGCAAGTATAACATGTTTGTTATTTTTATTAAAACAAAAACCTTTCCTTTTAGAATTACTTTAGGGTATTGTGTTTCACATGTTAAGAGCTGCTGCTGCTGTTTCTTTACAGCCACCAATCCAATTCAAACCTGGTTCATGTAGAAGTCTCAAATCATTGGGCCTAATTCCCACTAGATTCTGCTAGAATTTGGAAAGCTTTGAGCCCCCCCTTCTTTTTTTTTTTTTTTTTTTTTTCTTTTTTTTTAAACTTTCAAAGCACCATTCAGCTCCAGTTTTGGGAGGTTAAGCGCAGATCCTATCAGGAGTGCTGTTATTTGAAACAAACTGCTAGCAGGATTCAGTAGGCTTCAGCACTACTTGAAGCTTTTTTAAAGTGACAGTCGGCACTCCTAGATCAGACCTAGATTGCCAAACTTGAATCCCAAATTTCTCTAAACTGTAGGTAAACCTTATTTTATCATTTCAGCATGTTTGGCATCATGCCTCACTGTACACTGTTCTTTTTAATACATTTTGTGAATGTTACCTGGCAAGTAGCAGCACTTTCCTTTTGCTGTCTTGACAGCTGTAAGCCACTGCCTCTCAATTAGCAGTGTTGTTGGTCTGCCATGCATGCAGCTTTAGGCTCGGTTCACACTAGGGGTGGCACGACTTGCAGGTCGCCTCACCGAGGTGACCTGCACACGACTGCCACGGCGACTTGCAAAACGACTTCTGTATAGAAGTCTATGCAAGTCGCCCCAAAAGAAGTACAGGAACCTTTTTCTAAGTCGGAGCGACTTGCGTCGCTCTGATTAGAACGGTTCCATTGTACAGAACGGGAGGCGACTTGTCAGGCGACTAGGTCGCCTGACAAGTCGTCCTAGTGTGAACCGAGCCTTACTTGGTAATTTTGCTGTCGCAGGTCCTGCCTCTCCTGCAGGTCTGCACACTACTTTCTTTAAGAAACTTCAAGATATCATCAGTAAACCATTCTTGCTAGATTTTTTTAAACTTTTATGACTAATGATTCACTCGTAGCCAGCACAAACTGTATTTATTTTAATGTATATTATATGCAAGTTAGCTTTTCTTTGGTATCAAAAGTGATAACAAAGTGATGGGGATTGAGGTAATCTACACTGCACTAGACTTTTTCGCTTATCTGCTCCACAATGTATCATCTGAAAACTGAATGTGCTGAACAGATGGTTGTGGAGTGCTTTATAAAGGAGTCCTCAGTGCCATTATATTTGCAAGTATGTGGGGGGCAAGAAGACATACAATCAAAAGATCAGTGTAGAGAACAACAGGAGCACATATGGCTTATCTGCTCTGAAGTGTAAATTTTCAAATCTGTCTGGGGTAAACTATTACAGGAGTACAAAAAAGCATCCCTCTTCCTGTATAGTCTGCACTAGTCACTGTTATATTAGCGTTGATTCCAAATATAATTTGTAGATAAAAAAAGTATGGTAATTAGCAGTGAATTGGGCCATAGCAAAGAAGAAATGGTAAATTTCTATTTTGAGATGTTTTCTTCTCTAACACAGTTTCTTGGCTAAAACTAGGGTTGCACTGATACTAGTATCGATACAGGTGTCTTTAGCTCAACGTGGGGGCCAGGCAGCCTCACAGGTGATCGGTGGGGGTTGTTACAAGCACCGATCTCCCTGTATAGCATCTAACAGCCGCTTCTCCTCCCCTCCCGTGGCTTTCAGCTGCTTTATTGAAAGCTATACAGGGAGATCGACGCTTGTAACTGCCGCCACATCAGTCGCCCCCAACTGTCCCCCCTCTCTCCGGGTCCTGGGTTCCCCTTCCCTCTTCCCGGATCTGTCAGGATTGAGAGCGGAGGAAGGAGCCGGTAAATTTGTCATTTACCATCTCCTTCCTTTTCTGAATGCAGTCGATGATCACTGACTCTGTGCATTCATAACTGAGCATCGTAAACTGTGTTTACTCTACTTAAGTTTATGAATGGGGAGGAGCCTCTGTCTCCTGTCAATTCAATTTCATTGCAGAGAAAGGGATGGGGCTATCTCTGTCCTTAGTCCCTGTCTCAAAAAAAAAAAAAAACCTATCTAAGGTTAAATTGTAAAAATTAAAAAAAAACACTGACCCTATCCACCCCCCACCCCCCCAAATAAAGCATAAAAAAATAGTTAATAAACTACTGCCACGGTCAACACCTCATCAGTGCCCATCCATGTCAGTGCTGCACATCAGTTACACGGCATTAAAAAAAAGTATTGATAATCGGTATCGGCAGCCCTAGCTAAGACCCAAGTGTGTAGTTTTTGGTTTTTTTACAGAAAATTAGTTATTGGGTAGAGCTCATTGGCAGAAGAGACTTTGCCTGTCTGCCAAAAAACTTGTTCCTCTTTCTACAGGTTGACCTTCCCTTTTTTTTTTTTTTTTTTTTTTTTACACTTTTGGTTAATTCTTGGCATCCGAAAGATAATTGCTGGAATGAATTAACTTGGTTACTTATTTCAAACTGTTCAGAGTGGTTTTGCAGTCTATTGTGTAACTCCTGTTATATCATCAGTGGCCCACCCAATGGCCATAGAGAGAAGATGACAAATGGTGACAGAGAATGGTTCGCTGTCAGTGCTGGAAGATAGCAAGATGTGCTAAGCTTCACTGTCAGCACCTCAGAACATTGTTGGCACCTGTGACACTTTCTCATCCTTTGAATTAAATAATACTGTTGTTACATATAAAAAGTCTTAAACTTGATTGTAAAAGTCCTCCCTCTGGTGGGGCTGCACCTGCACGGCAAGAGTTTGTGTTACTAAACCCCCAACAGTAAAATCAGTCTGTATATGCAGTAAAGTATGCTTGTTATACTCACTGTGGAACTTAAGGGGTTAATCCCCTGCATTGTCTAAAAAGGCCAGTTAATCCTGTCTTCTCTGATTATCTCCTCCTTCCACTGACTCCAATATATTTCCTGATATTTACAGAGCCAGGCAACAAGCTGCACATGCTCAGATTGGTGTGTATTGCTAGAGTGTTTTTTTCTTTCTTTTTCTTGGGAGGGTGCATGTGCTCAGCACTGTCCAGAGGGTCAGGGGTCCTGCATTCTCATATTGTGAGAAAATGAAAACAATGAATGAATACAAGTTATAACTAGACACTCATAGAAGTCACAAGACTGCTATGTACTGCTGATGAACAAAGGTGTTTAGCAGTTTATATTTACTAAAATAATTGCATTTCCATGCTCTGTGTACTGTGGGAGACCAAACAGTGAATGCAGGGTCCGGAGCTTCGTAACACTTTAACTGCTTACTATGTGAAGGGATTATCACGACTTAAGTGTCTACCACTAAGCTATATTCTATCTCTAAAACTGCAGATGTCCTTTTTTTTTTTTTTTTTAAAGGTGTTTAATACCTATTTTTTGACACATTTTTACAGGGATGTGCAGATATTAACAAGCCATAAAAGGCTGACTAGTTAACCACTTGCTGACCAGCCGCTGTCCTTATACGGCAGCAGGTCGGCACGTTCCTATGAAAAGCCGTACCTGTACATCGGCTCATTTAAAAACTATAGCAGGTGCGCGCGCAGCCGCAATGTTCGCAGGCACGAGAGCCAAAACAGGGATGTGTGTATGTAAACACAGATCCCCATTCTGTCCGGGGAGGAGACCTAGTGATTAGGAACCTATCTCCCCACAGTTGGGCCCCTTTCACACTGGGGCGGTGGGGGCATCGGCGGTAAAACAGCGCTATTTTTAGCGGCGCTTTACTGTCGTTTTAGCGGCGGTATTCGGCTGCTAGCGGTGCGGTTTTAACCCCCGCTGGCGGCCGAAAAAGGGTTAAAACCGCTCGCATAGCGCCGCTACAGCGGCGGTATTGCCGCGCTGCCCCATTGATTTCAATGGGCAGGAGCGGTGACTACACCGCTCCTTCACCGCTCCTTCACCGCTCCAAAGATGCTGTTTGCAGGAGTTTTTTTTCTCTCCTGCCAGCGCACCGCTTCAGTGTGAAAGCCCTGGAGAAACAGCAGCGGCAGTTTTAGGTCGGTTTGCAGGCGCTATTTTTAGCGCAATAACGCCTGCAAACCGCCCCAGTGTGAAAGGGGCCTTAGAAACACACATGAGGGAACATATTTAACCTCTTGATCGCCCCCTAGTGTTAAGCCTTTCCTTTCCAGTGACATTTACACAGTAATCAGTGCATTTTTATATCACTGATCTCTGTATAAATGTCAGTGGTCCCAAAAATATGTCAAAAGTGTCTGATCTGTCCACCGCAATGTCGCAGTCCTGCTAAAAATTGCAGATTGCTATGATTACTAGTAAAAAAAAAAAAAATGCCGTAAATCTGTCCCCTATTATGTAGACGCTATAACTTTTGCGCAAACCAATCAGTATATGCTTATTGCGATTTTTACCAAAAATATGTGAAAGAATTTTACTGACACATAATCACACACATAGGTTGGACTTGATGGACTTGTGTCTTTTTTCAACCTCACCTACTATGTAACTATGTAATACATATTGTCCTAAACTGCTGAAGAAATGTTTGTTTTGTTTTTTAAATTTTGATACTTTTTTTTTTCAAAATTGTCACTTTTTTTTTTGCTTATATCGCAAAAAAAAAAACCTCAGAGGTGATCAAATACCACCAAAAGAAAGCTCTATTTGTGGGGAAAAAAGGACATTTTTGGGTACAGCACAATTGTCAGTTAAAGCGACGCTGTGTCGTATCGCAAAAAAAAGGCCTGGTCATTAAGGGGGCAAAGCCTTCTGGTTCTTAAGTGTTACTAAACCCAGTAATATGAAAATAGTTCATCCCCCCCACAGCTTATAACTCTTCTTTTTACATTAAAATACTGCCACTCTATACCTTTTTGGATGATCTGTATAACACGGTTACATGATAAACTGCACAGTTTCTCCATTGCTGAGAGTTCAGGTGGGAGGAGATTTCCACTGCAGCCTGTATACACACCCACATGTGTGATGTCAATATCGTGTGACCTGAGAACAAGTAACTTCTCTCCAGCATAAAAGACATAACTGAGTATGTGCAGGTTGGCTACCCTGCCTGTGTTAGCTGGCCTTCCCCAGATAGACAGTGAAGGGAGGGAAGGATCTATGCATACAGGATAAAACAACCTTTTTACACAATGCAGTGGATTAACCCCTTAAGTTCCACAGTACACAGACTAATTTTACTGTTGTGGGTTTAGTAACACTTTAACAAAATGGTGACATAGAACGATAATCCCAAAAGGGAAAAAATATATATAAAACACAAAGCGCTGTGATGCTAAATAGCTGATAATTACACATAAAACCAAGTGAGGCTGCTATCAAAAGAGAGTGTTTTCAGAGTCACTTAAAAAGAATAAATAATGATATTTGAAGCGCTTCACAGTGTGCATGAAAATGAATATATAAGAATAAATATAAATAGTCAAATAAATCCAGCGGTGAGTAAAAATTCCTAAAAAATCCAGCAATCAAAATAGTGTAAAATTATAAAAAATTAGTGACACCAAATGTGTAAAAAAATTCACATAAAAAATCCACATAAAAATAAATATATAGGGATGTATTCAGAAGGTTCAATTATACAGGCGTAGAATCCTGATTGGTATAGAGCTTTTGATCACTAGCAAAGCTGTTTAAAAACACTTGCTTAATTAAGGTGCTCATTGATCTTTATAGTAACAATGTGTTTTTTTGCTTCTATTCACAACCAATGTGAGAATCATAAACAGGCAGATAAGAGAAAAAAACAATCATTGTGCAATAGTTAGGATACCAAGGTACACAGGCAAACTTCAATCCACTCACGTGTGCCTTATCATGATAAGGCATATGCAGGTTTTACTATAGCAGTCAGCCGCCTTAGACAGGAGCAGATTCAGTGCAGTACACTGTGTGAAACTGCTGATCTGCACAGAGCGTTCTTGGCTCCTCCCACGCGTTACATCACAGTCACGTGACTTTTTCAATCCTCTATCTTTAGCATCCAACCGTGATAAATAAATAAATCATACACAGCCACATCCAAGTACTCCTACAACAATCACACCCCCTCCACCCTCACCATCTATCAGGAGAACCAAGTCCATAGCCTGTGTTCTGACAAAATGGGCAACTCGGCACAATGTTGAACTACGTCATTTCCGGTTTATTTAAAACATGATTAATTGCAGATTTTTATGAAGTAATTTCACACTCCGGTGCACAGTATTATGAGCGGATTTTCTCCGCTCCACCACTAACCAACAAAATGGCCGCCTCAGAGGCGGCGACTACTTCATCCCCGTTATCCGCTGTGCTGTGAAAACACCCAAATGTTCCTTTACCTGACTGTATTCGGTTGTCGCTGTTGTATCCAAACACGAATTCATCAAAATCTACAATTACTGTGGGTCTTAAGAAAACTAAAGCGACGTGGTTCGATTTTCTGCCGAGTTGCGTATTTTTTTTCAGGACACCGGCTGCAGCATCTTCCAGAGATCTTATCATTGTGATTAGGCAGCTATAAAAAAAAAGAAAAACTATGGAGCGAGGGGAAGGCTGATCGGTAACCTGCACACTGCCTGAAGCATACATTTCTGGAAGACGCTAGCATTACGTGTGACTGTGCTCCCCACGATCTTGTTTCCATTCAGCCAGAGCTGCAGGATTTGTTTTGCTTTGGTCATACCTTCTGCTATGTCCTCAGCTCCAGATACTGTGTATCTCCCTCCCGGCGCCCCCATTCAGCATCTGTGTACAGTCAAATGTGGTGGGCTGGAGAGGGGGAGGGTTACACTGCCTGCTACACGATAGCCATTTGCTTCTCCAGCCATCTGCTGCTAGCCGTTTCCTCAGCAAGCCCTGCCTCTTGTTCACAGCAAAGCCGCAGTTCCAAAGCTCCTAGCTGACAGCGGTGGACCGGTAGATCGCCTGCCGCTCGCGGGTGTCTGCAAGCCCGCAGTCAAATGTGGGAGACTTGGGATGTCTGGTATGTAAACACACAAATCCCCGTTCTGACAGGAGAGGAGAAATAGATCTGCTGTTCCTAGTAATTAGGAACAGCGATCTGTCTCCTCCAGTCAGTCCCATCCTCCACAGTTAGAAACACACGAGGGAACACATTTTACCCCTTGATTGCCCCCTAGTGTTAACCCCTTCCCTACTAGTAACATTTACACAATATTCAGTGCATTTTTATAGCACTGATCTCTGTATAAATGTCAATGGTCCCAAAAATGTGTCAAAAGTGTCCGATCTGTCCACCACAATGTCGAAGTCCCGGTAAAAATTGTGGATCACTGCCATTACTAGTAAACAAAAAATAATAAAAATGCAATAAATCTATCCCCTATTTTGTATACACTATAGCTTTTGCGCAAACCAGTCAATATACGCTTATTGCGAAAAATTTTTACCAAAAAGATGTAGAAGAATACATATTGGCCTAAACTGCAATTGTTTTTTTTTAAATTGGGGATATTTAATATAGCAAAAAGTAAAAAATATTTATTTTTTTTCAAAATTGTCGCTCTTTTTTTTGTTTATAGCGCGAAAAATAAAAAACGCAGAGGTGATCAAATACCACCAAAAGAAAGCTCTATTTGTGGAAAAAAAATTGTTTGGGTACAGCTTTGCACAACCGCGCAGTTGTCAGTTAAAGCGACGCATTGGCGTTTTGCAAAAAATTGCCTGGTCGTGAAGGGGGTAAAACCTTCCGGGGCTGAAGTGGCTAATACAAACCGATTTATTAACTATTGTGCAAGTATAACATTGTCAAAGAGATCACAGTAGTATTTCTGATAATTCTTTCATCAACTTTCCTCCTCAAAAGGCCGATTAAATCTTTGGTTGGACTTCATTTGTGGTCAGCACCTACTTCCTGGGCTAAAACTGGTCCCCTATTTAACACATCATGTAATTCCTGGTGCGAGTGTATTAACCACTTATATTTACTGCTACAGTATGGAGCCTGTAAGCAGACTGATGACCTCCTTCTCCCAGACTGCTCCTCTCAGCCAAAGGACAGTAAATTGACAGGTGCTTAATTACTTTTTTTTTGTGATAAAAGTTGTATGTCAAAATGGCACATCAGAAAATAATGCATGCAAACTTGTAAAGTTAGTGTTACTAAACCTAGGCCCCTACATTCACTAGATCTGGTCTCCCACAGTACAGAACATGGAAATGCAATTATTTTAGTAAATATAAACTGCTAAATACCTTTTCTAATCAGCAGTATATAGCAGTCTTGTGACTCCTAAAGGTCCGTACAAACCATACGAAAATCAGATAAAAAATTTTGTTCGATGAACGATCTGCTGATTTTTCGGATCGTTAGTATGGTGCTTTCGACAGCCAATTCCGGATTTTCGTCAGACAAAAGCTGTATGTGCAGACTATAAAATTTTTGACGTACGTGAACTCAATGTGAGATTTTCGTTTAATTAATATTTTCGTAAGCGGAAAACAAAATACATAGAAAATATGATGTCACTTCTGAAGTTGTAGTCTGTCGTAAGAGAATTTTCGTATAGTGAGTAACCTCTTTACTTTCAACATGAGACTAGCTTGCAACAAAAACTGGACGTTCGGTCGTCCGAAAATCTGATCATGTGTACGAGGCTTAACAGTGTCTGCCTGAGCACTGGTTAAAGCTTGTAGGAGGAGTTTTCATTCTCCTCTGACTGTCCTATGAGGCTGTATGACTCCTGACCCTCTGTCTGGACAGTGATGATTGGTCCTGTGCTGATCACATGCACCCTCCCGAAAAAAAAAAAAAACTAGCAATACACACCAAACTGAGCAGAATGTCTGCTAGGGCCCTTGTGCTATCAGGAGATGGATTGAGGACAGTGGAAGAAGGGGAGGATCAGAGAAGACAGGATCAAACAGCCTTTTTACACAATGCAGAGGATTAATCCCTTAGGTTCCACAACGAGCTTAACCAGCATGCTTTTACTGCATATACAGACTGATTTTTCTGTTATGGGTTTAGTAATACTTTAAAACTTTAATTGCTTCATTTGAAGTGAGAATTTCCAGAAGGAACTCTTTACAAGAAGAGGTGATGTGCCATTGAAAATCATGAAGGATTTCAAACACCCAGTCTGTCTACAAGGGGGGAGAAAAAAACAACAACTCTTACAAAGATCAGCTACAACTGACAGAACTTCTGCTAACTGGACAGAGAGAAATAAATGGAATGGTTATAGTTGGTTTGGGGGTTTCCTTCAAGTGAAACAACTCTTCCTCACTCCAGCAAAATGGAGAAATAAGGGTAAGGCAGCTTCTGCTCACACTGGAGGCATTTATTAAAGTGATTATAAAGGTAAAAGTTTATTATTATTTTGTTTTAACCTTAAAGCTGATCTTTACCCACCAAAATGTTATCCCTGTGCTCTACCCCTCCTTCGGTCCTCTACACGAATAGGATTTTTCTTCCCCCTTTATTTACTGCTTTTTTAAATTTATTAATTATTTTTTTTAAAGAATTTACTCTGCTCCTCCCTTGCACTTCAATCAACTAGGTCAGGGGTAGGCAACCTGAAAGAGGTAGAGATCCACCTGAACAACAGGTGCGAGAAGTCAAAGGTGACCCGGCACAGTGTCGCTTCCTCACACCTGATTTAAATCTTTAATTGCTGTATTACCTTCTCGCAATCGCGTGCATTGCACGGCAATCATGGGTTTAAATCAGGTGGTGAGGAGGCAACATATCTCCTCCTCACCGTCTGTCAAACACTGCCTGCTGCACTTATGAATGAGCCCTTAGTTGCATTCGGCAGCGGCACCCTTAGGGCTCATTCACATGTAAAGTTGGGGGTGGTAAAACCCTGTGGTTGAGTCACAGCAGCCAAAGGTGTACACGTGCCAAAGCAGGAATTAAACTCTCTGTTGCATTTGATGGGTGCTACTGCCTACCAATCGTGACCCATTCAAGTAAATGGGGCCACTCTGCAAGTGCCCCACAACTGCATGCTTCTGTGGGTCCAAGGGGTTAAAGCAGGTGGTGAGAAAGCAACACAAGGATGTCTGCTTTACCCCTTGTCTGCTGTACTGCACAAGGTTGCACGGTCTCATTCACTTGAATAGGTTATGCTTGGCAGGTGCTAAACCCACCAACTATTACAGGGCGTATAACTTCTGCTGTGGCTGCGACGTGCACACCTCGGGCCACTGCCGCTAAAAGGGGGGCGGAGTGATAAAAACTCGTCTTAACTATGGGGTTTTGCCACCCCCCAAACTGTAAATGTAAATGAACCCTCACTGTTCTAAACCCCCTTATAAGGCTGCTTTCACACTGATGTGCTGCGTTTATCTGCACCACAGGTGCAGAGCAGTGCATTTGCAACTTTCCTGAGCTAACTGCTCTTTGCCATAGACTTCTATTATCTCAATCAGGGCTGGTGCAAGGATTTTTGACACCCTAGGCGAAACCTCATTTTGCTGCCCCCCCCGGCTGACTCCGCCCCCTTTTCCCTGCCCATGTAAATCCCACCTTTTTAATAAAGCGCCCATCAAATACAGCCTCACCAGCACCCATCAAATGCAGCCTCACCAGCACCCATCAAATGCAGCCTCACCAGCACCCATCAAATGTAGCCTCACCAGCGCCCATCAAATGTAGCCTCACCAGCGCCCATCAAATGTAGCCTCACCAGCACCCATCAAATGCAGCCTTACCAGCGCCCATCAAATGCAGCCTCACCAGCACCCATCAAATGTAGCCTCACCAACACCCATCAAATGCAGCCTCACCAGTGCCCATCAAGTGCAGCCTCACCAGTGCCCATCAAGTGCAGCCTCACCAGCGCCCATCAAATGTAACCTCACCAGCGCCCATCAAATGTAGCCTCACCAGCACCCATCAAATGTAGCCTCACCAGCGCCATCAAATGCAGCCCCACCAAGCACCCATCAAATGTAGCCTCACCAGCACCCATCAAATGTAGCCTCACCAGCGCCCATCAAATGTAGCCTCACCAGCGCCCATCAAATGTAGCCTCACCAGCGCCCATCAAATGTAGCCTCACCAGCGCCCATCAAATGCAGCCTCACCAGCGCCCATCAAATGCAGCCTCACCAGCGCCCATCAAATGCAGCCTCACCAGCGCCCATCAAATGCAGCCTCACCAGCGCCCATCAAATGCAGCCTCACCAGCGCCCATCAAATGCAGCCTACCAGTGCCCATCAATGAATGTTTGCTTGCTGCGGGAATCGGGACACAGACACAGTCCTCCACCACTGCTGCACCTCTGACACTATGTGTGAACGGAGCTGCAGCTGCCTGCTGATGCTGAGACTTAGTTGCTTGCTGCAGAGAGAAGAGAGTAAGAAAACCAGTGGCCGGGCGCCCCCTAGGCAGCAGGGTGCCCTAGGCGGCCGCCTAGTTTGCCTAGTGGTAGCACCGGCCCTGATCTCAATCAGTGCTGCAGGCTATAGTCTGCAGCACGGATCCATGTATTATGACAGCCGGGAAGTCTCAATGTACAGTGATGCAGCGGAGAGGATTCCCCAACCACCTTGAATGTATGGATGGGGGAATCAGGTGAGTTTTTTTTGTTCAACCCACTGGTTGAACAAAAAATACCTACTAATGTATGGGCTGCCTTGCATCTCCTTTCTTATTCTGCTATGGGAACAGTCATATCAGGTGGGGACTTTAAAGTGGAACTCCAAAAAAAGAAATGTTTTGACTTATCAGTAAAATCTGTACAGTACAGGACACAGGATCTTTACCATTATAACTGGGCTATATGCAGCTACCTTTAGGTGATTGGACACTACCAAAAAAAGGTAGGCTGCAGGGACATCCCCTATATAACTTCCACTCCCAGTTATCCCCAGTTTTGTAGCAATCAATAGGGAAATCATAAGAACAGAGGGGAAGGTCTGGAGTCCTGTAGTGTACCCCAGAAAAGGGATTTGACTGGTAAATCAATCCTATTATCCTGATCACAGTACAGGACACAGGCTCTTTAAGTTGATACCACTAGGACAACCAAAAGCAATCGAGAGGTGGGTAGCTCAGCAAACAAAGCCAACAGTCCCACATATTAGACAGGTCAAGAAGACTAAACAGACTCGGAGAGCAGTTTGTGGCACCTTACACCTGAAACTGGCATCAGAGAAGGCTTGAGCCTCCACCTAGTAGAACTTAGCCCAAGTGGCAGTTTTTCATTTCTGAGAAACAGGAGACTGATGCTGAAGAGCCCAAAAAATAGATCTAATAAAGTGTGCTTTATTATGAAAAAGAGAAACCCTATGCTTCAGACTATAGGCTCCAATGGTAACTTGTCTAATCCACCTAGCAATGGTGGAGGGGCAAGAAGATCCTTGTGGGAACCTACACAAACTCTCACTGTGCACACCATGTCCAGGCAGTGGAGAGAAATTTCCCTTAAGAGTCCTTTCACATGGGCGGTCCGCCCTGCTCAGCGGGGGGGATCGATCTGCTGATCCCCACTGAGCAGGCGGATGACAGAGCCACGCTCTCTGTTTTCATCCGATCCGCCAGACGTATGGAAAATAGGGTCACCATCTGTCTGGATTTCACGTACAGAATCGGCTCGGATAGCAGCGGGTGTCAATGACCATGTCACTGCTGACATCCCCCGCTCCATAGAAATAAATGGAGGCTCCGGTCAGCTCCGCCTGAAAAACTGACAGGCGGACATGATCAGAAAGCCCGCGTGAAAGGGGCCAAAATGTTCTGGAGCCAGACATAAGGATGGGAAGAACAATATGATTGATGTGGAAGGCAGAGATCACCTTCAGCAGAGGTGATAGCCAATGCTCAATGCTAGATAATTGGTCTACAAACCCCCACCTGTCTGGAGTTACCAGTAGAATTACTAGACCGAAATCCACACAGCTACTGTTGATAAACTACTATGTAAATTTGCTATATAGAATATATGAAAAAATATAAAACAATATCAACTTGAAATATAGAGCATACACTACCATTAGCTATGTTCACTCAAAAAGACCATTTATTGTACAAAATATATAAGCATACAGGATACCAATCCCCATTAGAAACCCACCCACCACATGTTCCCCTATGAATGCTCCCGATATTTACTGGCATAGGAGGTGGTACTTGACTAGATGTCCCCGTTTGGCAGTTGAATCTTTTTGTACAGCAGAAATAATATACATAATTTGAAAAACATCAATGAAAAAAAAAAGAACATATTTATATATATATATATATATATATATATATATATATATATATATATATATATATATATATATATATATATATATATATTTTACATACCGTCACCAGCTCAGTACAGCGTCATGATATGACTGGTGTGGCGGTGATCAGGGACACTGACTGGTGACAGCATGTTAAAAAAATTAATCTAAAAAAAAGTATTTTTTCTCAATATTTAAAATATTTTTTTTTTTTTATTTAATTTTTTTTTTTTTTTACAATTTGTTTTATTCAATATTTTTATTTATTTATTTTTACATTTTTTTATTTTTATTATTTTTTAAATACTTTCTATTGGTCCATGCTGGGCATCCCATAGCTTTCATCCACATCCAAGTTATGCCTCTCAAAAAATAAAAGAATCAAAGTTCAATGACTGCTTTATGTCTTGGAGTGCCTGAGAGTGAATGCAGGGCTGGGCAGGGTGACAGACAAACCACAATTCTCAGCAGCCCCTATGGGAGTACCACTACATTTGGGGGCTTGTCCAGGATGCCGGTCCCCGGTAACCTGCAAGCCGTTACCCCTAGCAACCGAAGTTGACCGAGGCAGAGAACTGCATTTTGTTCACTAATGGAGGACTTGAACTTGGGGAAGGACTAATATGCTCTGCTTGTATTCAGTACTATAGTATCAAGAGTCATTGCCCATAGCAACCAGCGGGAGACGATTGTCAATTATTGCTACCTGCTCACCCAGTCGCCCCAACCATGGTTGAGTTGCCTATCCTGCAACTCAGGAACTGTTCTATTATGTGCTATCACCCGTGGCAACCACGGCGGCCGATCAAGACTATGGATTACAAATATGTCCAGCGTTCTGCTAATGTTGGACATCCTGAACTTTTGCTTCAAATTCCTGCTTGTTACAGTAAAATGTTCCTGGAACTGTCTACTGTTGCCTGCAGGTGCCTCTGGGTGGGACTGTGCTAAGAATGCTTCTTTCAGTGAGACACAGGCTATGAACTTTATTGTTGCTACCGGCAACCACCGGAGAGGTCAGCAGCCATCTGCTCTCAGCTGTTTGAGCAGAATCGGTGCTGAGCAACATGCCTGGACAAATCCTGCTAGTCGCAGCATGCCTACAAACTTCAGTTCATCCAACAAGGGGTTACAGCAGCGTGCGCAGGGAGGGGCCTGCCTATCAGTTTTACAGATGCCAGCTTGTCTGGAAGTGAGGGGGCATTGCCACGCCCTAGAGGAGACCCAGCGTTCTCTGCTAGCAGCAGACACCACGAGGCAGAGGAGCAAGATGGCGGAGGGTGGTTGCATACTCTCAGTGCTGACCTGGTTGCCTGATGTGCAGGAGCGCACACTGGTCGACACCGGTGTTCGACTGGAGCATCGCGGGGGATTCTCCCTCGGGGTGATTGATGGGATGGAGCGGCTGTGCCTGCTGTGTCCAGACTGCCAGATACCGACCGCGGTGGTCAGTGCCTGGATTCGGTGTGGTCATTGTGGCGAACCACTCACACGGCTTGCATCCAGCCAGCAGGAGCCACACTACTATAGTGTGTACCTGCACGCAGGACTGTGTCGTGTGCAGTTGTGGAAATCCCGGAATGCCGGAGCAGGCGTGGAATCTTCGCTGAAAGGCGGGGTAGAGTCTGAGTCTGGTGACTCCCCTGCGAAAATCAGCGACATAAGGGAAGAGGAGTCTGTTGTGGCCTGTGGCCTGGTCAGGGACCTGCTAACTGTGAGTACTGCCCAGCAGGAACCAGAAACTGTCCCTGAAATGCCGGCCGCGTCTATGTTGCCTGCTATCCCAGAAGGAGCCAGTGTTAGAGGGGGGTGCGCCCTCTGGTGAGCTGGATGGGGGAATGCGAGGACAGGGCCGTAGATTGGGGTTCTCCCAGACTGATAGCTGAATTTGGGTCCCTGGAGAAGTTAGCAGCAGCTCGGTAAGGGTCCCATCCAATTACGCATCCTGCTCCCAACCTCCTATAACCCTTTACTGAAAATATGGTTTAGGATTAGGCAGGCTTGCTCGCAATGGCCTTTCCTACCGCACTTTTGGCATGTCAACGGTATTGCAGGGCTCTGACTTGGCAGCAAAATTTGTAACGCAGAGACCCTACCGTCACTTCATCCCCCAGCTTGCATAGATAAATGGGAGACCCTTCTATATAAATCTCAAGTCTAACAGCACATATAAATCTGCAACAATGACAAAACCCACACAATTCCATCCCTGTGCCTGGGTTTCAGAAACCATGCCCAGGGTATACCATGCACCTCTACCTATGGTTAGGTTCAAGGAACCCTCTAGCTCCATGACTAACGTTACATCGGTATTCTTTAGGACAAAGAAACAAACTCGTGTATGTCCCAAATAATACCCAGGTGCTTCCTTCCCAGCACTGATCTCTCCATCCAGACCACAGAGTGAAATATCTTCCCAACATTTTTCGTTCACCACCATGTATTGACCTGGCATACAAAGGACATCATGCTCATGCTTCCGACTGAGGGAAATATCAACCTGCCTCCAGCTTCCATCTTCTCTGATCACATGTGGGTAATTTAGCCTCAAATGCAACAAGATAGAATCCGCAGTCAGTAAGCCCATTGATGCCACCAAGTATACAGACCGAGTCTGCACTTCTGTATATGGGATCATACAGCATAACACCTTTCACAATCCAAACTGGTACAGCCCATCCAGGCATTCGACCACCACTTTGGATCAGTGTAAGCGACGTGTTTGGCAAAGTCTTACTGAGCGGTGATGCTAACTCATCAGGCCTCTACCCCTCATACAGAGACTGTACAATCAGCTCAATGCTGGTTGATACTTCCACCTGCCACTGCGTGCACACCAGAGCCCATGACAGATTTCTGTCCTATACCATCACACTCTCTACCAACCTCTCAACATGGTTGACCAAAATCCGGAGCCACTTTAACCTGGGTGTTTATGTGACTTTGTTGAATGCTATCATGGATGCCACCAATCTCTCTGAGCAACAAAGCCCCGCTTACTGTCTGAAGCTATTGCTGGGAGTTTGTTCCTCAGGAGATCGATGTCCACTCCATTAACGACACCCATCCCCGTTCCTATTCCCCCCAATATAGTGCTGAATATATCCCTTCTCTTTCGGGTTACTCCTCAGAAACAAGCGTCCTCATTCTGTGTCCGCACATCTCTGAGAGTAAGTCACTGGTATAGTGACCGCATTTGATTCAGTGTATACTCAGCACATATAAGGTAATAGGTTTTTATCAACCCCTGTAAGATGTTGCAGCGCCATGTGGTGAAGGCATACTGTACCCTGGTAGCCAGCGTTTTGTTCCCTTTATCTAACAGAGCATGCTCCTGTGTGTATTCACTTGCATTACCTGTGCAGGGCTTCAACGTTTCAGGTGAGACATCAACCAGGCGTATCTCCCCCATGTCCGATTCTGGTGTCCCACGTGTCCAGTAACCGAGAGCTTCTCTGTAGGACTGATAAGACTGAGATACCGCCCCCACAAGGAAGTTTCCACCCGTTGATGTGTCACCTGGCACCCTCTAGTCTGGCCAACCGACACCTTATTATGTATAAGTGCCAGCCTCCTGGGTACCTGCACCATATTAAGTCTGTTACGTCAATACATGTCATACATTAGAAACCTTTTCTTTTTTCCTTGTCAAATGTTTTTTTTTTGGTTCATTAAGGACATTACAGATATTTTCAGAAAAAATAATAATTGACAAACAGAAATGAAGCTTGTCACTATTAGTTAATAGACTTTCTAAACATATAATATGTAACCAAAAATGTAATATGAACGTTGGTAAAAGTTGTATAAGAATCTAGGCTAATACTAAAATAGTTATTCAAGCCAGCTGAAATTAGGATAAATAAGCTGAGAAAGAAAGTCTTAGTTTGAGGGATCTGGAGCTTCAAAATAATAAGAAGAGATGGGAGGATAGAAATCCATAAAAGAAGAGAAGAAAGGAGCAGAAAAGAGAAGAGAAGGAAGGGTAGGGGAGTCCATCGGTTTGATCCAAACGCTGTCACGAAGCATAACAAGTCCATTCATACATCATCTACCATGGCAGGAGAACCTTTTTATCGAAATTTGATGGTAAATGGAATTGTACCCATGGGTGCCATAATTTTTCGAACTTGGGGATCAGGTCCCTTTCTATAGCTGACATTTTAGCATGAATCATTGAATTATGCATCCTATTCTTTGTCTCGGCTACCACCAAAGAAGGAGATTTCCATGCTTTTGCAATTGTTTGCTTCGCAGCCATAAGGAGCTGAACGAAAAGTTTGAATTGAGTGTGTGTCAAGCATTCTGGCTTCAAATTGAGTAAAGCAATAGTTAGGTCAGGAGGTATTTTTATCTCAAACGTTTTGGAGGCTAAATCAAAGATTTCCTCCTAGAAGATCCGAGCTTTTGGACAAGTCCACCAAATATGTAAATGATCACTCAACTCCGAACAGCCACGAAAACATAGAGCAGAACAGGTAGGAACATATTTAGCCACTCTGGATGGAACAAGGTACCATCGGGTCAGTACTTTATAATTGGCCTCCAATGCTATAATGTTAGGGGAAGATGATTTAGTCATCTGCCAGATCTTAGACCAGTCTGCCGTGTTAAGAGTGTCCAATATCCTCCTCCCATTTTTGGGCATAAGATGGTTTATCTGTGTTTGGGTGTATTAGAAGTTGGGAAAATAAGAGAGAGACCAAACCTCTGGTATGAGGATCATCTTTACATATTTTTTCAAAAATCCAAAATTGGGTCAAAGGAGTGCCTATGTTAGTAATAGGTGTGAAGAATTTTTTTTATTTGGAGGTACCGAAACAATTCTGATAGCGGTATATTGTAGATCTCGCAGAGTGTTGGGAATGGAATAAAAGAGGAGGAAGTGACAAAATTGTGTAATTTTATGACATCTAAAGATCTCCAGGTTTTGAATCATGAGGGAGAGACCCAGGCTGGATAAAAAGCAGGGTTTTTAATTAAATAGAGGAGAGGATTGTGTGGAGATTGTAAACAATGTTTAAATTTAAGCCTATCCCATAAGGTAATAAAGTGTTTGGTGATGGGGTTGGATATATCATGACGGTCTTTGGGTTGAAGCCAGAGTAGATTTGAAATCAATAAAGAATCACATTCAGCTGCTTCAATTGATACCCAAATTGGGATTTCATTTGTTACATGATATTTAGAAAGACTAGCGATATGCGCCGCTTTATAGTAAGTTGCGAAATTGGGGAAGCCTAGACCTCCATTCGTTTTAGGGAGGTATATTGTTGGTAAGGGAACGCGTGGTTTGGAGGGGCCCCAAACAAATGTTGTGGCCCTTTTCTGTAATATTCTTAGGTAATAAGCCGGTATTGAGATAGGTAGGACTCTAAACAAATACAATAATTTGGGTAGAATCACCTTACCTTGCTCAACATTGGTGTATAATTAGCTGAAAAGAGATCTGAAGTAGAGGCTGTAAGGTATATCCCTAAATATGGAATATACTTATCAGCCCAGGTGAAAGGGAGTGCAATTTTTGTTGACTCCAATTCCATATGTGAAAGAGAGATATTTAATACCAAACATTTCTTAGGATTTATTATGAGGCCTGAGAAGGTAGAAAACCTGTTGAGAATGGGCAGGAGATTAGGGCCCGAGACTTGTGGAGAGGATAGAAATAATAAGAGTGGCCTGCGAGTGCACGTAGGTCTGCGAGTGCACAGAGGTCTGCGAGTGGCCTGCGAGTGCACGTAGGTCTGTGAGTGCACGTAGGTCTGCGAGTGGCCTGCGAGTGCACGTAGGTCTGCGAGTGGCCTGCGAGTGCACGTAGGTGTGCGAGTGCATGTAGGTCTGCGAGTGGCCTGCGAGTGCACGTAGGTCTGCGAGTGGCCTGCGAGTGCACATAGGTCTGCGAGTGGCCTGCGAGTGCACATAGGTCTGCGAGTGGCCTGCGAGTGCACGTAGGTCTGCGAGTGCACGTAGGTCTGCGAGTGGCCTGCGAGTGCACGTAGGTCTGCGAGTGCGCATAGGTCTGCGAGTGGCCTGCAAGTGCACGTAGGTCTGCGAGTGCACGTAGGTCTGCAACTGTTCTGGGAGTGCGCGCAGGTCTGTGAGTACCTGTGTATTGTCTTGTTGTGTACCTGTGTATTGTCTTGAGTATTAGTGCCAGGAAGCTAGCTGTTAGGTAATTTGGACAGGGTAAAATCCCCAATCCTCACTAAATTTAATAGGTGCGATGCCTGGCGGGTGTGGAGAGGCGACTCTTTGTACATCTTGCTGCATGTATGCGTTCCTTGATCATCCGATCGAGGGCGAATACTGCTGTGCAAAATGTAAGCACATTGTTTCCCTGGAAGCCCAGGTTCTGAATCTGGGGAAGCAACTGTCAGCACTGAGAAGTCCCTCCATACTAAAGGAGAGCCAGGAACGTACACGGCAGGTGCTGACAGGGGCCAGCACAGAGGCGGGTGGAGACAAAGAGGTGCAGGCACTAGCAAAGAGTAGATGGTTGACAGTCAGGAAGGGTAGAGGGGGAAGTGCTAGGGAGGCCGATCCAGGACTGGAGCATCCCAATAAGTACGCTCCATTGAGTGACATTGGTGAAACCAGTCAGGGACCAGCACTGCTGGAGCTGAGGGGACTCTCCTAGCTGCTGGGGGAAGAACTCCTCCAGTGAGAGTGGGGGGGCAGCGAAGGGAAAGGAAAGACAGATTCTGGTGGTAGGGGACTCAATTCTTAGAAGGACAGAGAGGGCAATCTGTAACCAAGAAGAAGAAGAAGAAGAAGAGAGTACTAGGGGAAGGCATCTACAACCTCAGCGGCAAAGAGCTCACACGAGCGGAATTAATCACACTGGACAAAGGCCTTAAATATGCACCAAAAAAGAATCTGGACAAATTCCAGATGTATATTGACATACAAAAATACACCAGGAAATTGAATATCAAGAAATACTTATTATCCAGACCACCATCTACATTGAACAAAGGAGTGGAACTTGGCAGAGGAGTACAGCATAGTGATTTAAGAAATAAGTCACTATTCAATCCACCCTCTACAAATAATGAACATATTGAGGTGTTTAAAAAAATGGTGATCAAAGACCTGGAACAACTCAAGTTCAGTAGAATCTCGGAATCCCAGCATATACAACAAGGTATAAAACAATTGGAAGCAAATAAAGATATTATAATTAGACCGGCCGACAAAGGGGGCGCCATTGTAGTACTAACTAAGGAATACTACCACCAGGAACTGATGGGACAACTTAACGATAATAACACATATCTGAAACTCAGGAGCAATCCTACTAGAGAATACAAACGAGATCTGTCCTCTTTGATTCAAAAAGGAATCAACAAAAATATTCTATCCAAAAAAGAATCTAGATATTTAGTACCGGATACATGTAGAGTTCCAATCATTTACACCATCCCGAAGATCCATAAGAATGCTGAGGCACCACCAGGAAGACCCATCATTAATGGGATTCAATCGATCAATGCAAGACTAGGGGAATATGTGGACAAATTCTTGCAACCCCTAGTACCTAACACTAAAGCTTATCTACGTGATACCAAACATTTATTACAAATATTAAAATCTCTGACCCTGGACCCTAATGGAAGATATCTGTTAGCAACTGCTGATGTTGCTTCACTGTACACAATAATTGAACATAGCGATGCAATAGAAGCATCTAAATGGGCTATGGATTCATTCAGACATCTCATTTCTAAACAGAAAAGATTTCTTCTTAGAAGCCTGGCCTTTGGTATTCAACATAACTACTTCTGGTATAATGACAATTATTTTCGACAACTAACGGGTATTGGGATGGGAGCTAAATACGCCCCAAGTGTAGCCAACATATTCATGGCAAAATGGGAGGAGGATGCCATCTTTTTAAATACTCCAAAGGAACTGGTTCTATATAAAAGATTCATAGACGATTGTATTATTATTTGGAAGGGTGATGAACTGAGTTTAAGATCCTTTTTCCAACGTTTGAATATGAACCAAAAAAATATTAAACTTGAACATCAAATTAGTGAGACTAAAATCCAGTTCCTTGATCTTGAAATAGAACTAACAGCCAATATCATCAGCACAAAAACTTTTTTCAAACCGGTGGAAAGGAACAGCTATATACCAGTAACGAGTGGCCACTATGAGCCATGGTTAATCAACATTCCGAAGGGCCAGTTTATTCGCTTACGGAGAAATTGTTCAGAAAATAATGACTATCTTAAACAAGCTCAGTGGATAGGTAAGAGGTTTGAAGAAAAAGGGTACAATAAATGTTTTATAGAAGAAAAAATAACAGAAGTCAATCAAACCTCAAGAGAAGCGCTGATCCAAGATAAAATCAAGGTAAATGACAAAACAGATGACATACCTCTGATAATGGACTTCAGTGTACAACACAGGAGGATGGAGAGGATTATAAAAAGACATTGGTCTATTTTAAAAACTGATACCACTTTGGCAAATATACTCCCAGAAAAACCGAGATTCATTTATAGACGAGCTCCAACTCTAAGGGACATCATAGCTAAAAATGTACCCAACCCACCCAAGAGAATAACTGATTTAACCTTTTTCTCAGGGTAAAGGATTCTATCCCTGTAAAAGGTGTTATGCCTGCATAAATACTAATCAAAATGGATACAAATGTCAGAAATTTTCTTCAACAAATACTGGACAAGAATTTGAAATAAAGGATTTTATATCTTGCAGGACTGAGGGGGTGGTATATGCTTTACAGTGCTCCTGCTCCCTCCAATACATTGGCAGAACGAAGCGACCAATGTGGAAGAGAATAAGAGAGCATATCCAGAACATTAGAAAAGGCTATCCAAAACACAGTGTTTCAAAACATTTTGATAGGTATCATAACAGAGACCCTAGGGGTCTCCAATTCTGGGCTATTCAAAAGTATAAGGCTCATTGGAGGGGTTCCCATAAAGTGAGGGAACTCAGCAAGAATGAATCCAAATGGATATTTCAGATGGGTACATTAGAACCCCATGGTTTGAACATTGAATTCGACCTGAATTGTTTTATTTCAGATTTTTAGAGGTTTTTCAGATATATATATATATATATATATATATATATATATATATATATATATATATGTATATATATATATATATATATATATATATATATATATATATATATATATATATATATATATTATGGTATATATTTTATTTTTATTTTATATTTTTTTATTTTTTTTTGGTCCAATATTCTCATTATTTGTCCAATACCAGTTTTTTCTGAGTGGCAATATTTGGTTTAGTTCTAGCATATAAATAATGGTCATCATCCATTTTTGCAATATTCTATCATGGAATTTTTAGATTTTAATTATATATTTTAATATTAGTTCCCTATTTCTTATATCATATCTTATTTTAATTTTATATATGTATATTTTATATATATATATATATATATCATGTCATCTTGTTTACTCCGTTTTCCATACATTTATGAGCAGAGCATGTGGATACCCCATTTTTGTGATATCATGGGGCACTGGTCAATTATCAAAACCATTAGAGACAATGCCTTGCCATATACTCCCTCTGTGAGATGCTATACCAATTGTGACCACTGGAGGGAGTTGAAGAAGTAAACGTGATTAGAGATATCAATATATATATTTTTTACTTTTTACACACTGCGTTTTTTAACATGGAATCGTGGTTTTGATAAACCAACGATATTCATATGAATTACATGTCTAATAAAAGTAGGTTTTAACAGGATTGAAGTTTATGCAGGAAGCAGTATGATGATAAACTCATGCTGTAGCCATGGCAACCACTCTGCTGTTGTGCTATAAAGCTGAGTCCGTCAGAGCTTGTATTATCCTTGAAAAAGTCACGTGACTGTGATGTAACGCGTGGGAGGAGCCAAGGACTCTCTGTGCAGATCAGCAGTTTCACACAGTGTACTGCACTGAATCTGCTCCTGTCTAAGGCGGCTGACTGCTATAGTAAAACCTGCATATGCCTTATCATTATAAGGCACACGTGAGTGGATTGAAGTTTGCCTGTGTACCTTGGTATCCTAACTATTGCACAATGATTGGTTTTCTCTTATCTGCCTGTTTATGATTCTCACATTGGTTGTGAATAGAAGCAAAAAACACATTGGTACTATTAAGATCAATGAGCACCTTAATTAAGCAAGTGTTTTTAAACAGCTTTGCTAGTGATCAAAAGCTCTATACCAATCAGGATTCTACACCTGTATAATTGAACCTTCTGAATACATCCCTATATATTTATTTTTATGTGGATTTTTTATGTGAATTTTTTACACATTTGGTGTCACTAATTTTTTATAATTTTACACTATTTTGATTGTTGGATTTTTTAGGAATTTTTACTCACCGCTGGATTTATTTGACTATTTATATTTATTCTTATATATTCATTTTCATGCACATTGTGAAGCGCTTCAAATATCATTATTTATTCTTTTTAAGTGACTCTGAAAACACTCTCTTTTGATAGCAGCCTCACTTGGTTTTATGTGTAATTATCAGCTATTTAGCATCACAGCGCTTTGTGTTTTATATATATAATCTGTAACCAAGACCTGAAGCGCCGAACAGTATGTTGTCTACCGGGCGCTCGGGTTCGGCACATCACGGATCTTGTGGACAGATTACTGGGAGGGGCTGGGGAAGACCCAGCTGTCATGGTGCACGTTGGCACCAATGACAAAGTCAGAGGCAGATGGAGTGTCCTAAAGAACGATTTTAGGGACTTAGGAGCTAAATTGAGGAAAAGGACCTCCAAGGTAGTATTCTCAGGAACACTACCGGTACATCGAGCCACACCAGAAAGGCAGAGGGAGATTAGGGAAGTAAACAAGTGGCTGAAGAGCTGGTGTAGTAAGGAGGGGTTTGGGTTCCTGGAGGACTGGGCCGACTTCTCAGTCGATAACCGGTACTATAGAAGGGACAGACTGCACCTAAATGAGGAGGGTGCAGATCTGCTGGGAATGAAGATGGCCAAAAAGTTAGAGGGGTTCTTAAACTAGGTGATGGGGTGGAGGGCGCGGAAGATATTCCAGAGGGTAGTATTGGGGGCATTAGTGGTAGGTTGACCAAAGCACAAAAACACAAGGTAAGTATAGTAGCAAGTCCTAGTTGCAATCTCGAAACACCCAATACGAGGACAATATGCGACCGGTCTAAACTATGTGGCATGTTCAAGTTATTAAAATGGTGCTGCGCTAATCTTAGCAGAAACACAATAAAGAAATAAATCTCCTAGTGGGCTAGATATCACTAATATCTAAAAATTATAAAGAATACAGAATAAACACTTATAGATAGTATGTGATCACTCCTATGTGAAAACAGATCACTAAAAATAGAAAAAAAAAATTCAAAGTGCAATTGTGATATATAATATTGGCTTTCAGTGGATAATCATAACCAAAATTTAACTGAAAACTTTAAAAATTATTTTCCAACAGCAAATTGTAGGAGTAAATCCTCCCATATAAAGTGCAAATAATTCAATACAACGATAAATTCCACTGTGTAGTATACATGCAACAAATATAAAGTGACTTGTGCAATAAAAGTCCACGTGACTCTTAAAACATAAACTTAAGTTCAATCAAAGTGCTCAAGCAAAAAACAGTCCTCCTCCACAGAATAAAACTGGCTTCATAGCATGCACAAATTGCGGTGAAGTGCTTGAATAAATCAAAGTAGTGCTCGTCTTCGTGTTCACACACCAATTAGTAAGCAGTGGCCCCTTACCTTAAGGTAATAGGGTAACAGCATATGACCAGTAGTGGGAATACCATCCTTTAAGTTTTCTCCTCTATCAGCGCGGTCCTAGTCCTGGAGCATAGTTCCCTCTGATGGTAAAGGGGCACGTAGATAGAAAAAAATGGAAGGTCCCAGATAGTGTAATAATGTCAGGCTAAAACGGTCTTTTATTGATATAAAACATAGGTACTCACAATACAGCAATAAAACGAATGAATAGTATCCGGCGAACGGCGAGCTCGTAAGCCTCGATCAGCCCAGGTGCCTGTCCCGTCCCTACGCGTGACGTCACACACCACGTGACTTCATCAGGGGATAAGTAGAGGGACAATCAGTGTCTTTAAATAGCGATCATATACATAATACCAAGCGGCCATTTTCTAGTAGTCCCATAGAGAGTAACTATAGCGCCCATCTTTCCAAGGATATACGGGTGCGGCCATTGTATGGGTTGCATTACTATACGCACCCTGAAGGTACCTTTATTTTAATGCACCATCTAATTTTATTATCGCTATTTGATGTTTACTGATCCCGGTATACTCGCAATGGGGCAGAGGATGACATTTAGTATGCACACTGTTTTTTCCTCCTTTGCTGACAGCTGAAAGTAGCAGACACGCTTTACTCATTCTATTGGTTCCAAAGGTCAGCTGATATTGCGATAATCCGCCCAGTCCCTCTCACGGCCGTATAGTAATGCATTTGATAACTCATACAATGGCCGCGCCCGTATATCCTCGGGAAGATGGCCGCTATAGTTACTCTCTATGGGACTACTAGAAAATGGCCACTTGGTATTATGTATATGATCGCTATTAAAAGACACTGATTGTGCCTCTACTTATCCCCTGATGAAGTCACGTGGTGTGTGACGTCACGCGTAGGGACGGGACAGGCACCTATGCTGATCGAGGCTTACGAGCTCGCTGCTCGTCGGATACTATTCATTCGTTTTATTGCTATATTGTGAGTACCTATGTTTTATATAAATAAAAGACAGTTTTAGCCTGACATTATTACACTATCTGGGACCTTCCGTTTTTTTCTATCTACGTGCCCCTTTACCATCAGAGGGAACTATGCTCCAGGACTAGGACCGCGCTGATAGAGGAGAAAACTTAAAGGATGGTATTCCCACTACTGGTCATATGCTGTTACCCTATTACCTTAAGGTAAGGGGCCAGTGCTTACTAATTGGTGTGTGAACACGAAGAGGAGCACTACTTTGATTTATTCAAGCACTTCACTGCAATTTGTGCATGCTATGAAGCCAGTTTTATTCTGTGGAGGAGGACTGTTTTTTGCTTGAGCACTTTGATTGAACTTAAGTTTATGTTTTAAGAGTCACGTGGATTTTATTGCACAAGTCACTTTATATTTGTTGCATGTATACTACACAGTGGAATTTATCGTTGTATTGAATTATTTGCACTTTATATGGGAGGATTTACTCCTACAATTTGCTGTTGGAAAATAATTTTTAAATTTTTCAGTTAAATTTTGGTTATGATTATCCACTGAAAGCCAATATTATATATCACAATTGCACTTTGAATTTTTTTTTTTCTATTTTTAGTGATCTGTTTTCACATAGGAGTGATCACATACTATCTATAAGTGTTTATTCTGTATTCTTTATAATTTTTAGATTTTAATGATATCTAGCCCACTAGGAGATTTATTTCTTTATTGTGTTTCTGCTAGGATTAGCGCAGCACCATTTTAATAACTTATTCATCTATTAGCAGGGTCTGGTTGTACCCGATTCGGTGCAGGCAGCTTTTCCCAATACATAGTTACATAGTAGGTGAGGTTGAAAAAAGACACAAGTCCATCAAGTCCAACCTATGTGTGTGATAATGTGTCAGTATTACATTACATATCCCTGTATATTGCGGTCATTCAGGTGATTATCTAATAGTTTCTTGAAGCTATCAATGCTCCCCGCTGAGACCACCGCCTGTGGAAGGGAATTCCACATCCTTACCGTTCTTACAGTAAAGAACCCTCTACGTAGTTTAAGGTTAAACCTCTTTTCTTCTAATTGTAATGAGTGGCCACGAGTCTTATTAAACTCTCTTCTGCGAAAAAGTTTTATCCCTATTGTGGGGTCACCAGTACAGTATTTGTAAATTGAAATCATATCCCCTCTCAAGCGTCTCTTCTCCAGAGAGAATAAGTTCAGTGCTTGCAACCTTTCCTCATAACTAAGATCCTCCAGACCCTTTATTAGCTTTGTTGCCCTTCTTTGTACTCGCTCCATTTCCAGTACGTCCCTCCTGAGGACTGGTGCCCAGAACTGGACAGCATACTCCAGGTGCGGCCGGACCAGAGTCTTGTAGAGCGGGAGAATTATCGTTTTATCTCTGCAGTTGATCCCCCTTTTAATGCATGCCAATATTCTGTTTGCTTTATTAGCAGCAGCTTGGCATTGCATGCCATTGCTGAGCCTATCATCCACTAGGACCCCCAGGTCCTTTTCCATCCTAGATTCCCCCAGAGGTTCTCCCCCCAGTGTATAGATTGCATTCATATTTTTGCCACCCAAATGCATTATTTTACATTTTTCTACATTGAACCTCATTTGCCATGTAGTCGCCCACCCCATTAATTTGTTCAGGTCTTTTTGCAAGATTTCCACATCCTGCAGAGAAGTTATTGCCCTGCTTAGCTTAGTATCGTCTGCAAATACAGAGATTGAACTCTTTATCCCATCCTCCAGGTCGTTTATGAACAAATTAAATAGGATTGGTCCCAGCACAGAACCCTGGGGAACCCCACTACCCACCCCTGACCATTCTGAGTACTCCCCATTTATCACCACCCTCTGAACACGCCCTTGTAGCCAGTTTTCAATCCATGTACTCACCCTATGGTCCATGCCAACGCACCTTATTTTGTATAGTAAACGTTTATGGGGAACTGTGTCAAATGCTTTTGCAAAATCCAGATACACCACGTCTACGGGCCTTCCTTTATCTAGATGGCAACTCACCTCCTCATAGAAGGTTAATAGATTGGTTTGGCAAGAACGATTCTTCATGAATCCATGCTGATTACTGCTAATGAAATCATTCTTATTACTAAAATCTTGTATATAGTCCCTTATCATCCCCTCCAAGAGTTTACATACTATTGATGTTAGGCTAACTGGTCTGTAGTTCCCAGGGATGTTTTTTGGGCCCTTTTTAAATATTGGTGCTACATTGGCTTTTCTCCAATCAGCTGGTACCATTCCAGTCAATAGACTGTCTGTAAATATTAGGAACAACGGTCTGGCAATCACCTGACTGAGTTCCCTAAGTACCCTCGGATGCAAGCCATCTGGTCCCGGTGATTTATTAATGTTAAGTTTCTCAAGTCTAATTTTAATTCCGTCCTCTGTTAACCATGGAGGTGCTTCCTGTGATGTGTCATGAGGATAAACACTGCAGTTTTGGTTACTGAAGCCCCCCGATTCACTTGTGAAGACTGAGGAGAAGAATAAATTCAATACCTTTGCCATCTCCCCATCCTTTGTAACCAGATGTCCTTCCTCATTCTTTATGGGGCCAATATGGTCTGTCCTCCCTTTTTTACTGTTTACATACTTAAAGAATTTCTTGGGATTTCTTTTGCTCTCCTCCGCTATGTGTCTTTCATGTTCTATCTTAGCCATCCTAATTGCACCCTTACATTTCTTATTGCATTCTTTATAAATACTGAATGCTGAGGATGATCCCTCAACCTTGTATTTTTTGAAGGCCTTCTCCTTTGCTTTTATATGCATTTTTACATCGGAGTTAAGCCATCCAGGATGTTTGTTCGCTCTTTTAAATTTATTACCCAATGGGATACATTGGCTAATGCCCTTATTTAATATGCTCTTAAAGCAAACCCATCTCTCCTCCGTATTCTTTGTTCCTAATATTTTATCCCAATTTATGCCTTTTAGCAAGGTTTGTAGTTTAGGGAAGTTGGCTCTTTTGAAATTCAGTGTCTTTGTGTTCCCTTCATGTTTCCTATTTGTGTGATTTATACTGAAACGAATTGACCTGTGATCGCTGTTACCTAAATTGCCCCGTATTACCACATCTGTTATCAGGTCTGTATTATTGGTAATCAGTAGATCTAGTAATGTTTTATTTCTAGTTGGTGCGTCTACCATCTGACCCATAAAATTGTCCTGCAAAACACTAAGGAACTGGCGAGCCTTAAATGAATGCGCGGTTCCCTCCGCCCAGTCTATGTCTGGATAATTAAAATCCCCCATTATGATAACACTTCCCATCCTTGCTGCTAATCCAATTTGTGATAGGAGATCCGTCTCCACTTCCTCCCTCAGGTTTGGGGGCCTATAGCATACTCCCAGTATTATTTTCCCCTTAGCTTCATCCCTTTGGAGCTCTACCCATAAAGATTCCACCTCCTCCCTAGCCCCCTCAGTGATGTCATCTCTCACACTCACTTGTACATTATTCTTGATATATAGGCATACCCCTCCCCCTTTTTTACCTTCTCTATCCTTGCGGTATAGGGTATACCCTTGAATGTTTGCCAGCCAATCATGAGAGCTGTTGAACCAGGTCTCTGAAATTCCCACAAAATCCAAATCCTCCTTGTACAACCGTATCTCTAGTTCACCCATCTTGTCCGCCATGCTCCTGGCATTGGTGAACATGCCACATAGTTTAGACTGGTCGCATATTGTCCTCGTATTGGGTGTTTCAAGATTGCAACTAGGACTTGCTACTATACTCACCTTGCGTTTTTGTGCTTTGGTTAACCTACCACTAATGCCCCCAATACTACCCTCTGGAATATCTTCCGCGCTGGCTATCACTGTCTCTGGACCCTCCCCCCCATCGCCTAGTTTAAAAACCCCTCTAACTTTTTGGCCATCTTCATTCCCAGCAGATCTGCACCCTCCTCATTTAGGTGCAGTCCGTCCCTTCTATAGTATGGGTTACCGACTGAGAAGTCGGCCCAGTCCTCCAGGAACTCAAACCCCTCCTTACTACACCAGCTCTTCAGCCACTTGTTTACTTCCCTAATCTCCCTCTGCCTTTCTGGTGTGGCTCGATGTACCGGTAGTATTCCTGAGAACACTACCTTGGAGGTCCTTTTCCTCAATTTAGCTCCTAAGTCCCTAAAATCGTTCTTTAGGACACTCCATCTGCCTCTGACTTTGTCATTGGTGCCAACGTGCACCATGACAGCCGGGTCTTCCCCAGCCCCTCCCAGTAATCTGTCCACAAGATCCGTGATGTGCCGAACCCGAGCGCCCGGTAGACAACATACTGTTCGGCGCTTCAGGTCTTGGTTACAGATTGCCCTCTCTGTCCTTCTAAGAATTGAGTCCCCTACCACCAGAATCTGTCTTTCCTTTCCCTTTGCTGCCCCCCCACTCTCACTGGAGGAGTTCTTCCCCTGGCAGCTAGGAGAGTCCCTCATCTCCAGCAGTGCTGGTCCCTGACTGGTTTCACCAATGTCACTCAATGGAGCGTACTTATTGGGATGCTCCAGTCCTGGAACGGCCTCTCTGGCACTTCCCCCTCTACCCCTCCTGACTGTCACCCATCTACTCTTTGCTAGTGCCTGCACCTCTTTGTCTCCACCCGCCTCTGTGCTGGCCCCTGCCGGCACCTGCCATGTACGTTCCTGGCTCACCTTTAGTATGGAGGGACTTCTCAGTGCTGACAGTTGCTTCCCTAGATTCAGAACCTGGGCTTCCAGGGAAACAATGTGCTTACATTTTGCACAGCAGTATTCGCCCTCGATCGGATGATCAAGGAACGCATACATGCGGCAAGATGTACAAAGAGCCGCCTCTCCACACCCGCCGGGCATCGTACCTATTAAATTTAGTGAGGATTGGGGAATTTTACCCTGTCCAAATTACCTAACAGCTAGCTTCCTGGCACTAATACTCAAGACAATACACAGGTACACAACAAGACAATACACAGGTACACAATACACAGTACTAACGATCCACACACACTACTCAGACAACACTCAGATACTCACACTACACAGGTACTATGACCCCTGTTATAACCTCCTGTTTTAAACTCTTGTGTTTAACTCCCACTTAATTCAGTTCCACTTACACCAAGCTCCACTGCTTCAAACTGAGCACGCTCACACTGAGCCCTGCAACCAGTTAAATAGTCACCTGTGAGCAATTAACCACACCCCTTAATTGATAGACTGATGAAACCAAAAAAAAAAAAAAAGAGCTATTTAAAAAGTGACAGCAAAAGTCAATGGAAAAGCCCCCAAAAAGCACCCCAGCAAACAGCAACAGACAGCAGACAGCAACAGACAGCAGACAGCAACAGACAGCAGACAGCAGACAGCAACCAAACACCAAGACTTGTATACTCTAACTCTTGTGTTTAACTCCCACTTAATTCAGTTCCACTTACACCAAGCTCCACTGCTTCAAACTGAGCACGCTCACACTGAGCCCTGCAACCAGTTAAATAGTCACCTGTGAGCAATTAACCACACCCCTTAATTGATAGACTGATGAAACCAAAAAAAAAAAAAAGAGCTATTTAAAAAGTGACAGCAAAAGTCAATGGAAAAGCCCCCAAAAAGCACCCCAGCAAACAGCAACAGACAGCAGACAGCAACAGACAGCAGACAGCAACAGACAGCAGACAGCAGACAGCAACCAAACACCAAGACTTGTATACTCTAACTCTTGTGTTTAACTCCCACTTAATTCAGTTCCACTTAAACCAAGCTCCACTGCTTCAAACTGAGCACGCTCACACTGAGCCCTGCAACCAGTTAAATAGTCACCTGTGAGCAATTAACCACACCCCTTAATTGATAGACTGATGAAACCAAAAAAAAAAAAAAAAAGAGCTATTTAAAAAGTGACAGCAAAAGTCAATGGAAAAGCCCCCAAAAAGCACCCCAGCAAACAGCAACAGACAGCAGACAGCAACAGACAGCAGACAGCAGACAGCAACCAAACACCAAGACTTGTATACTCTAACTCTTGTGTTTAACTCCCACTTAATTCAGTTCCACTTACACCAAGCTCCACTGCTTCAAACTGAGCAATAGCTCTGGCTTTACACACATGATAGCGCTGGAATAATTATACACCTATGTGGCATGTTCACCAATGCCAGGAGCATGGCAGACAAGATGGGTGAACTAGAGATACTGTTGTACGAGGAGGATTTGGATTTGGATTTTGTGGGAATTTCAGAGACCTGGTTCAACAGCTCTCATGATTACCGCAAGGACAGAAAGGGTAAAAAAGGGGGAGGGGTATGCCTATATATCA
This sequence comes from Lithobates septentrionalis, assembly GCA_037952835.1. NCBI lineage: Eukaryota > Metazoa > Chordata > Amphibia > Anura > Ranidae > Lithobates > Lithobates septentrionalis. The sequence continues at coordinate 102,093 of JBBDGP010005311.1, forward strand.
AGAATAATGTACAAGTTAATGTGAGAGATGACATCACTGAGGGAGCTAGGGAGGAGGTGGAATCCTTATGGGTGGAGCTCCAAAGGGATGAAGCTAAGGGGAAAATAATACTGGGAGTATGCTATAGGCCCCCTAACCTGAGGGAGGAAGTGGAGACAGATCTCCTATCACAATTTGGATTAGCAGCAAGGATGGGAAGTGTTATCATAATGGGGGATTTTAATTATCCAGACATAGACTGGGCGGAGGGAACCGTGCATTCATCTAAGGCTCGCCAGTTCCTCAATGTCTTGCAGGACAATTTTAAGGGTCAGATGGTAGACGCACCAACTAGAAATAAAACATTACTGGATCTACTAATTACCAACAATACAGACCTAATCACGGATGTGGAAATACGGGGCAATTTAGGTGACAGCGATCACAGGTCAATTAGTTTCAGTATAAGTCACACAAATAGGAAACATAAAGGGAATACAAAGACAATAGGAAACATAAAGGGAATACAAAGACACTGACTTTCAAAAGAGCCAACTTCCCTAAACTACAAACCTTGCTAAAAGGCATAAATTGGGATAAAATATTAGGAACAAAGAATACGGAGGAGAGATGGGTTTGCTTTAAGAGCATAGTAAATAAGGGCATTAGCCAATGTATCCCATTGGGTAATAAATTTAAAAGAGCGAACAAAAGTCCTGGATGGCTTAACTCCAATGTAAAAATGCATATAAAAGCAAAGGAGAAGCCCTTCAAAAAATACAAGGTTGAGGCCTCATCCTCAGCATTCAGTCTTTATAAAGAATGCTACAAGAAATGTAAGGGTGCAATTAGGACGGCTAAGATAGAACATGAAAGACACATAGCGGAGGAGAGCAAAAAAATCCCAAGAAATTCTTTAAGTATGTAAACAGTAAAAAAGGGAGGACAGACCATATTGGCCCCATTAAGAATGAGGAAGGACATCTGGTTACAAAGGATGGGTAGATGGCGAAGGTATTGAATTTATTCTTCTCTTCACGAGGGAATCGGGGGGCTTCAGTAACCAAAACTGTAGTGTTTATCCTCATGACACAACACAGGAAGCACCTCCATGGTTAACAGAGGAAAGAATTAAAATTAGACTTGAGAAACTTAACATTAACAGACCAGTTAGCCTAACATCAATAGTTTGTAAACTCTTGGAGGGGATGATAAGGGACTACATACAAGATTTTAGTAGACGTGGTGTATCTGGATTTTGCAAAAGCATTTGACACAATTCCCCATAAACGTTTACTGTACAAATTAAGGTCCGTTGGCATGGACCATAGGGTGAGTACATGGATTGAAAACTGGCTACAAGGGCGAGTTCAGAGGGTAGTGATAAATTGGGAGGACTCGGAATGGTCAGGGGTTGGTAGTGGGGTTCCCCAGGGTTCTGTGCTGGGACCAATCCTATTTAATTTGTTCATAAACGACCTGGAGGATGGGATAAACAGCTCAATCTCTGTATTTGCAGACGATACGAAGCTAAGCAGAGCAATAACTTCTCCGCAGGATGTGGAAACCTTGCAAGAAGATCTGAACAAATTAATGGGGTGAGCAACTACATGGCAAATGAGGTTCAATGTAGAAAAATGTAAAATAATGCATTTGGGTGGGAAAAATATGAATGCAATCTATACACTGGGGGGAGAACTTCTGGGGAATCTAGGATGGAAAAGGACCTGGGGGTCCTAGTAGATGATAGGCTCAGCAATGGCATGCAATGCCAAGCTGCTGCTAACAAAGCAAACAGAATATTGGCATGCATTAAAAAGGGGATCAACTCCAGAGATAAAACGATAATTCTCCCACTCTACAAGACTCTGGTCCGGCCGCACCTAGAGTATGCTGTCCAGTTCTGGGCACCAGTCCTCAGGAAGGATGTACTGGAAATGGAGCGAGTACAAAGAAGGGCAACAAAGCTAATAAAGGGTCTGGTGGATCTTAGTTATGAGGATAGGTTGCTAGCACTGAACTTATTCTCTCTGGAGAAGAGACGCTTGAGAGGGGATATGATTTCAATATACATATACCGTACTGGTGACCCTACAATAGAAATAAAACATATGAGGATATAGAAATAATTCCCAAAGCATTAATGTATGCTAACATAGGGTTTATAATAAAAAAAAGAAGCTAGTGAATATAAGGAATTTGGTATCCATATAGATATTTTCTGAGTACTAGAATAAAACCAGCTCTGTACCCTTCCTTGGATTTTATGTAAGATTCCCCTTAATATCATGTCTAGCTTATGCAGACTGTGAAAAAGAAACTACTTGGGAGAACAGCGGGGAGAACACCAGGGGCGCAGAAAAGATCAATAGTGTAAGTTAAGAAAATTCAGGTGTAACAGGTATCATAACATTTCAAAAATGAGCCTTGTTGGGGCATATAAGATAGTCTCATAGACTTCTCTCAAGGTGAGAGAATAATGGAGTGATCAATAGGAGTAAAAATGGTCAGTCCATAGAATCATCTTTTTCCAAAGGGGGGAGGCGAATCGACCTCTCTTATGGGATTGACGATTTCCATTTTTCTCCATGGCATGGGAAGAATTATGTAGAGAGGAAGAAGGGTATCTTTTGTGTGCAGCATTGGAGTTGGATGCAGCCTCTACCAGATGGAGTTCCTGCAGGGTCCGTTGAAGTTCCTCAGAAGATCTACTTGTATATTTGGAGCCTTGGAAAACAAAACAGATGGAGATTGGGAAACCCCATTGATAAGGGATGCTATGACGTTGTAATTCTGCTAATTGAGGCTTCATCGCACGGCGTTTGGATATTGTTAATTGCGACAAATCAGCAAAGAGTTGATAGTTATATCCCTGAAAGGACAGGGTACCTTTGTCTCGAGCTGCAGCCAACAGTTGGTCTTTTGTGCGATAATAATGAAACTTTGCGATAATATCGCGTGGAGGACCATCCTGTTTCTTGGGGGTGAGGGCACGGTGGACTCTGTCCATTTCAAGTCTTTCGATGAGTATTGCTAGTTGGAGCTCTTGAAATAGCAGTAACCGTAGAATATATATCAGTTACTGATTCAGGCATGCCCCTAATGCGGAGATTAGAACGTCTGGCTCTGTTCTCATAATCTTCCAATCTGTTTTGTAATATTAAGTTCTCCTCTTTAATATTTTCAATTTCAGTCATTAAATCCTGAGCAGTATTTTCTATCTCATCCATTTTGAGTTCTAATGCTGCAGTCCTATTACCTATTTCCCTTATTTCTTTAGTCAGGCTGTTTGTAATGTGTTCAGAAGTCTGCTTCAATGCTTTATTAAGCATTCTTTCAAATTGTTTCATAAGGGCTGGGGGAGCAGATAAATCTTGATAAGAGCTTTGTGTAAAGTGAGTATCTGTATTTGACTAACCTGGGGAGTCTATCAGCAGCTGTTTCTGCTTGTGTGAGCGTGCTGAGGTAAAAGAGGATGAGGGGGATGGTGCCATTTTCACAGCGGCCCGTGCCTCTTTAGTGGAGGTGGTTTTAGCCCTATTTCTGCTGCCTCCTAACAGCGGGGAAGATTGATACCTCCTGTTGCCGGCGGGTTTAGACAGAGAAGCGGCTATTTCCCCTCATGGGGCAGAGCTGTAACAGTGCATGTCCGCCCTGTTAGACTCCGCGCATGCGCTCTCCACCTTTTCTTTTTTCAATTCCTCCCTCCAACAAAAAAAAAACATATATTTTACATTTCATGTTCTGACGGATTGGATGTGTATATTCCTTCCCCAACCTCCAACCCATTGCACATGTATTAATAGCACGTTTGCATTCATCAGGAGAGACTCCGGCAAAAATGTTTCACAAGTCTTGTTGATAGGCACAGTCTTTAAGATTCAGCATTAGCACTAAATTGTCCATAAGAAAAAAAAAGTATTAATCTGAATCTTTTTGTTTGTCCCTTCTCTCCTGATGTTTATCAGAACAAATTTGTGGTGTGGTATGGCACAGACAAACTGCCAACCAGATGAACATCTGTCATCCATGTTCCAGAAACCTCTCCAATCTCGCTCCACCAGGATTCTGGAAGTGAAAAACAAGAGCAGAATCAAATTCTTATCCACAATATCTGTTCGCTTACTATGTTCACTTACAGTTCCTTCCTTGGAACCCAGAAACTTCGTATACCTGGCTTCTGCAACTCTGACCAAACTATCAAAACAACCATGACCTCTTTAGGCTGAACCCACTCTAAAATGGATCCCCATGGTATGATCAAAGATTTTAAAAAAAATGAACGTCAATGTTGCTTCTCAAAAATTCTCAATTTAAACACTAAAAAAAACCAATGCATTTATCTGTATCTAGACCTATGCATTAACCCCCCTTTCAGGTGGATAAAGCGTGAACCTTTTGGAACTCTGAATGAAAATAAAAACAACGAAAAAAAACGAACTCCAGAGGCTAGAGGCTACCAACTCTTGTCTTAAACAAACAAAATGTATCCAGCTGGAGGACATAACCCATGACCATCTATTGAGCTGCTAATTGACGGAATAGCCAATTACCCCCCCTTTCAGGTAGACTAAACAATAATTTTTCCACCTGAACAAAACAAAAATAAAATAGATGACTAAACAAATACCAAAAATATAAAAAAAAATTTAAAAAAAATTAATAACAAAAAAAAATAAAATTCTGGCCATTATCACACAAAAACAACATGACAAGACAGACACCATAAAACAATGACAAACATTCAACTTTTAACTAAAGACATCCATGGACTTTCCTCCTGAGAAGAGTAATTGCTCATTTCCACCTGAAAGACAATTAGTTAATGGGAAAAATAAAAACAAAACATCTGTACCTCATTACAACCTTTGTAACTTAATTTGTAACTCTTAAATCCATTAATGCCTGACTATTGTTTATCTTATTTTTTTCATTGTATGCAAACAATTACTAATTAATGAGCTCATGGTACCATATGATAATCGATTATGCGTTTACAATAACCTAACCCCTGTTTTGCTAAATTTGCCCACTGTTCTCACTTTGAAGGACCTGCAAACAAAACACAGACATTAGTATCCAAACCAGTTTTAACTTCTTCCAAGGTCTCTGGAAAAGGAACACAAAGACAGTGATTACACACAATTATCATGACAATTGACTTTTTGAGTCCCCCAAGCCTTTTCCCATTAATTGCAATGATAGGGGAACAATTACCATATTTTATTTAAACATGAAGCTCACATCTAAACCTTATTCATAGCAAGGAAACATTGACCAGAAAATTCTTGGCATCCATGCAGCTCACTAAGTGCTGCTAACATTGTTTCCCCCAGTGCTACATTTGAATAACCATGCGGCTACCTCCATTTTGACTTTATGTAATTGTTCTACATATTGATGACTTTCAGTTTGTAGTCTCCGCATTTGGGTCTTAAAAGGGAAATGGGTTTGATTACTATTGCCTTCATGCTTTGGGCTGCTACCCCATCGGGCAGAATACACCTCATAATGCCTTGGGGTCGTTTTCGGGTACTGCGATCTTCTTTTGATATCATTATTCGCCGCCCAACAATACTTAGCGATGTGACCCCCCCCCCCCTTTTACACAAAAAACATTTGAGGGCTGGCCTCTCTGTATAGGCCATTCTTCGAGCATATGGCGCTGGAAACTCAGATTGCTGGACATTATTACTATGATTACTATGATTGGAATAAACAGACTTTACACTTTCATCGTCTGAGGAGTCATCAGAAGTTTCCATTGTTTCAACTCCTGAATCAATTTCGAAGGGCAGTTATCGCACTTTTTTAAAATCTCCACCATTGATTTCTGTCATAGCAACATCACTTGCAGCAATAAGAGCGTCTGGTTTTTCTGCATGTTGTTTCACTTCTATCTTTGCTGAGCAATGCACATGTGCGGAGGGTACCTCCACCATTGCACATTCGGCTTTTGCGTGTTCGGAGGATAACTCCATTATGGCTGCCTGTGCACCCTGTACTTCCTCCTCCTCCCAGTATGATAACATGCAAATTCTCAGCCTCTCTTTGATTCAAAGAGGTAATGCAATCTTCTCTTAATTTACACGTTTGTTCTAATTCATCTAATCTCTGTTCCAATACACATTTCTCAGTCACTAATTGTTGAATGTGATCAGCAACATTTGCATCCGCTTTTGCACCTATTGCTAAAATATTCTCAGTTACACTTTGTACCAGTTGCAAAAATTGTTTTTTTTCAGCAAACCATTCTAATTCTTTTTGCTCTGCGATTTCTTTCATTTTCAACAACATGCTTATAACATTGGCCATTTTTTGTTTCTTGCCTTTTTTCGACTTTTTAGTTATGAGATCATTATGTGTGATACATTGTCTCAAAGGCTCACTAAATTGGCATGTTAAATCATTCTCTTGTATAGAGTCAAATCTAAAACAGCCATGTTTGTTAATGAAACTTTCAATGATTTCCATTGATATGCTTATTAGCCTACCCACACTGAAGCTTGTCTAACCTGTTGCTTACACAATGCACACAGCTACACAGATAGACAGATACAAAACACACAGATAAAAGCTGTTTAAAAGCTAACTTTTTACCTGTAGTCCCACAACCAAAAAAAACAGATACAAAGCAGTTTGAAAACACATTTTTTCCAGAGAACACACTCTTAATCAATGCTCTCCTCTCTTAAATTGCAGGCCACATTGAACTTCTATTGGAACAGAGAGCTACTTCACACTCACGTGGGGAAAAATAAAAACAAAATTAAAAATTAAAAAAAAAAATTTAAAAAAAATCTTTATTTCTCCCACTTTTTCCTCAAAGGTGTATGGTAGTTCCTGTCAATCTAACCAAGGGTGATCAGTCTCTTCCTAGCTGGCAAACTTGCTCAGCTACACAGGCCTGTAACAATTTGCATTAGCAATACAATAAATGTTACATATAAACATATACATATCTCAGACAAAAAAGATCTCACCAGATTTTTTGCGCGTCCGCTCACTGATGTAATATTTCATAGAATTTTTTTCTTGTAAAAAAAAAAATATTTCATAGAATTTTCACAGGATTTTCACAGGATTTGCATCTTCACGACCAGCGCGAATCTTTATCCACGGCAAAGATGGCCTTCAGTTCCAGCTTACAGGGACTTAAGACAAAAATGCATTAGGTTTTTGTGGATTCTGTGTAAAAATACATTCTACACGCCTTTGGGGTGCCAAATGATGTAACCGCTGCAATATTATACAATCTAATATATCCTATATAACTATTGCATACATGTATTAATTTGTCTAGTCCCTATAGTTAGTCTATTAAACTCTGAGCACATGTTACTATTGATATCACAATAATACCAGGTTAGCTATGAAACCAAACACATGGTGCTGCTAGTAAAAACAATATCTTATTTATTTCCCAAGAAAATAAGAATGTACTAACATCACACACTACACAGCACAGTATATATACAGAGCATATAACAACAATAAAATATCAACGATACTTATCACTCATGGTTTCATCTGCTGGTCCTGGATGATAAAAGGGGTCTGGGCCACATGGAATTTAGGCCCAAGCCCTCAGTCAGAGCAATGTCCCAAGATGGCAGAGAGACAGCCTCATGGCAGGCTTTGCAGCGAAAACAGAGAGGGAACAATTGCCTATGTGCTCCTTTCATTCAGACATACACACCCACTCGTAGCCACCCCCATTTGCCTTCCATCCAATAGATATTGCCTAGAGGTATTCCTTCAAATGTCTGCCCATTCTCCAGGAAGCATGCTGTATTTTCTACTGGGGCAGCTCCATTAGCCCTGGGCCTTCTTAGCTAGCTTTTATTCTCTTTGAAGCCTGTAATCACACATATCACAGCAGGTGGGCTTGAGCCAAGCCATTGTTCTTCTGATTACAAAGTTTTGATGTGTTTCATTCCAACTAAGTCTACCTGGCTATGTCAACCAGGAAGTGAAATACCAGAGGTAAGATATTAAATCATGTTGCTAGCCAACAAGGCCTGAAGATGCTGCAGGAACCCCCATCCGTTACAGACAAATTTTCATGAACAGACCATCCACCACTCAGACCAGAGCAACTGAATACCGGCAGTGGGTGCAGAGGTCCCCTGACGCCTGTGTCCTGCCCGGGAAAAAAACCAAGGGAACTGTCCTGCCCAGATTTTCCTGATTCCAGCGGGAAGTTCAGCGTAGAGTTGCTCTGGAGTGGGGTTTGGACTATCCTTATGTCTCTCCTGCAACCATGGACATCATCGAGAACTCACGGGGAGAGTGGGAGGATGACCCGGTCTGGGAGTATCTACACGTCCCTGTAACAAAATGTCCCACCCACACTTCGCTTGAGTTCTTTCGTCATATACCGCTTCCTCCCAGTCTGAATATAGATATCAGATATTCCAACCACTGACAACCACAAACTAGCCAGTACACAACAAAATGAGACAATATACAATATATATATATATATATATATATATATATATATATATATATATATATATATATTTACACACACACAACATTCCAGTGTGGTTGTACAGTGAGTCTGATTAGTACAGATCAGACTGGATTTCTCGGTCACCCTGTGCCCCTATTAGAGACACAGGGTAACTTAGACATAGGAGGTGCATGTATATCTGAAACAAGGGTTTCCCAACCTCCCCATGGGATTCTGGGTTGCACAGCCCCCTGCCCAAAGTGACTCCCATCACAGTCCCCAAGCCATTGTGGTTGCCAGAATGTGAGGAGACCTGGGCCCGCTTTGAAGACATTCGTAAGGAATGGCAGCTGGGGAGGTCGATCTACAAGGACAGAGTGATGGTTGCCAAAGTGGGACGGCCTACGAAGAGTCACTCTGTCTCCATCAGGGAGGAAGGGGGCGGCAGGAAGAGATTGCCAGACCCACACTTTTATGCTTGAAGGGACTGTTGGAGGTACAGCCATCATAAAAGTGGTCACATGGACTGTGTGTGTGAGTGTGTTTCTGTTCTTTCTGACTTTGCAGGATCAGACCGGCCTGCCACCCTGTTGTGCCCAATAGATGGACCCTTTTCCTGTTACAAGTGCACTTAGGGTGAGGTCTGTTTCTTAAACTAACTTTCTAAGGAGCCTGTTTGTTCGAGGAGGTGCCCCTCCCATCAGGAAATCCAAAGAGAACTGTTGCTTCTTTATGCTGTGTCTTTCTCCTTCAATGTTCTGTCAGCAGGCCATAACCCCCTCCTGACAGAACTATAGGTGAAAATGTATTTGAAGTGACTCGTGAGCTTTTATTGTTTTTGTTCTTTCTACCAGTAGGGTCATAACCCCCCTCTGACAGAAAGTTTGTAAAGTGTACAGGTAGCTGGTAGAATAGGATGCTTGTTGTGTTGTTTTCACAGGACTCCTTCGGATGGGACAGCTGTCTATCTATCTCCAGCCGCAGTTATGGATCCTGGGGATGGAGGGTTTGCACTTGAGGGGGAGATGCTCTGGTCCATTGTATTTGTATAATTGCCTAGTAGTAGGGACTTGTAGTTAGGAATGCAATGTACAGTTGTGCTCATAAGTTTACATACCCTGTCACAATTTATGATTTCTTGGCCATTTTTTCTTTCCCCATTACTCAGAATCCAGAAACGTCAGTGCAGCACTGGATGAAAGATGCAAGGGTCTGTCAGGAGTCCAGAAACTCATTGACCTTTTATACACACACACTAATTACAAGCAAACAGATCACAGATGAGAATGGTTACCTTTAATAGCCATTCAAACCCCTTTGTGTCAACTTGTGTGTATGTTATCAGGCCAAAATCACCAGGGTTTGTAAACTTTTGATCAGGGTCACTTGGGTCGTTTCTGTTGCCATTATGATGTAAAAAGAGTAAACACAGTGTGATTTGATTGATAATAAATGGCTTCAGCCAAACACTAACCATGAGTGAAAGAAATGTTTTTGTGTTATCATTCATATTCTCTGAAAAAATGGCCAAGAAAGCATAAATTCTGCCAGGGTATGTAAACTTATGAGCACAACTGTATATGCTGTAAATACTGAACAAAATAACCTAGATTTTTGATACGTATTTATTTGTATATATGTCCATCCATCCAAGTTATTCCCTTTTTCCCCTCTTATTCAATTTATGGGATGCCCTAGCTTTTTTTTCAATTTCCCAGCTGAGAAACCAGCTGAATTTTTTTTTTGGGGGGGGGGGGGTTGTAGCACACTCTAGTAGTGTGCTAGAGAGGATAGGTACATTTAAACAGGCCTGGCTGGTTGCTAGGCCTGGTTGTTTTCATTCTGGGCTGGGAGTGGCTCAGGGTAGGGCTGGGGCTGGGTGACTCACAGCTGGGGAGGAGTTGTCGGGTGGAGGAGCTGAAATGAGAGGGTGCAGAGGCTGTCAGGGCCTTGGAGGGAGCTCCCCAGTCTGAGTGGGGGTGACCTTGGGCCTGGGCTCGGGTGCAGTCGGGACCACTTTCAGGAACACATGAAGAGGTCCTGGACCGGAGGCACAAAAGAGAGGAAAGTGGGAGAGAGCACTGCTAATGCCGTGTACACACGACCGGACTTTTCGACCGAACTGGTCCGACGGAACAAATTCGTTGGACAATTCGATTGTGTGTGGGCTTCATCGGACCTTTGCTGTTGAAAAATCTGTCGGACTTTAGAAATAGAACATGTTTCAAATCTTTCCAATGGACTCGGGTCCGATCGAAAAATCAGTTCGTCTGTATCCTAGTCCGACCGACAAAAAAGGACGCAAGGGCAGCTATTGGCTACTGGCTATGAACTTTCTTACTCTAGTTCGGCCGTACGTCATCACGTTCGAAACGATCGGACTTTGGTGTGATCATGTGTAGGCAAGTCCGTTTAGTTGGAACTCCGTCGGAACTCCGTCAAAAAGTCCGACAAAAAGTCCGGTTGTGTGTACACAGCATTAGAGACTCTAGGGAGGACAACTGGTCGTTGCCAGGGGGGCTGGGGAGGCATGCCTGAGAGGACTGGGAGCTTGCAGTCTGATATGGGTGCAGAACCAGAAGTGTGGGCTGTGGTGGAAGGGGCAGTGGAAAGAGGCAGCTGCAGCAAGGAGGGCTGGCAGGGCCTGAAGAGGGCTAACTGGGATCAGTAGCCATAGTAGGGCAGCTAGCACAAGGACTTTTCTGCTACACCATTGGGGCCCGCGGTCCCAGCCTGCAAAGGGCATTTGCTGAGGCCTGGCTGAGTCAGTGTCAGGCCTAACTAGCAATTCCTGGGGAATCAAGTGATGTTCTGGAGGTGACTAGAAGTAACAATCTGCAGCAAGTTATACCCCTCAATAAACAAAAAAAAACAAAGTTCACTGACTGCTTTTTGTCTTAGAGTGCCTGAGAGTGAATGCAGGGCTGGGTAGGGTGACAAACAACAATTCTCTAGAGGGGTACTGCTACATCAATATTGTTTCAGATCCAAATAAAGTTTAGTACGAAGTTCACAGAATGTGACACAGTCATAAGTACCAGTGTCCAGTACAGTACACAGCTGAGCTGATCCCCTGCTGATCTGATCTGAGCAGAGCAAGTGGATAACTGTAGGTCTGTGCTCTGCTCTATGGACCATCAGTCTTAAACGGCTCTCTGATCCAATCTGCCTAGATGCTGTTTACACCAGATCTGGATGGCTGCTGGGGATGGTTTATATCCTAGTTTTACTTATTGGATAGAAAGAATTACCACACTAGTGAAATTGTGTAGAGCTGCTAGCACTACAATTGACAAATATTGTGTATAACATCCATAGGTGTGCGCAGCCTATTGCATTTAGGGTGTGTACCGCAAAGCTAAAACACATATGTGTGTGTGCATGTGTATATACTGTATACTGACAGTGTCAGTAGAGCAATGGAAGTTGGCAGTAGGGCAGTGGACAGTGTCAGTAGTTTTTATTTTTATTATTTTTAACAATTTTATTTCTTTAAATGTTTTCTTTTACAAATTATTTAGGAGCCCCGTTAGGGGGCTTTGGCCAAATATCAGGGATCTAAACAGGGTGAATAAGCATCACATGGGGTGATTAGGGTGTGCCCAGGCACACCTGGCACACCCTGTGCGCACGCCTATGATAACATCAGAAATCAAGGTGCAACGCTAAATAATCTATAAATAAATTATGATTATTAAATGCATATGTGAAAAACCAAGTAAAAAGAGGTAAAAAATCCCAAAAGACTTATGCCCCGTACACATGATCAGAAATTCAGCCAGCAAAAGACCGATGAGAGCTTTTGATCGGAAAATGCGACCGTGTGTATGCTCCATCGGACTTTTGCTGGCGGAATTCCAGCTAGCAAAAGATTGAGAGCATGTTCTCAATTTCTTGGTCGGAAAAAGTTCTGATCAGAAATTCCGATCGTCTGCAGCAGTTCCGAAACAATTTGACGCATGCTCGGAAGCATTGAACTTCATTTTCTCGTCGTAGTGTATGTCACCGCGTTCTTGACGGTCGAATGTTCAGCGAACTTTTGTGTGACCGTGTGTATGCAAGCCAAGCTTGAGTGGAATTCTGTCGGAAAAACCATCAAAGATTTTTCCGACGGAAATTCCGCTCGTGTGTACGCAGCATTAGTGTTTGCAAAAAGAAATATATGAAAAAAATGTCCACATAGGTCCACCATCAGTGTTACATAGTTACATAGTAGGTGAGGTTGAAAAAAGACACAAGTCCATCAAGTCCAACCTATGTGTGTGATAATGTGTCAGTATTACATTACATATCCCTGTATATTGCGGTCATTCAGGTGATTATCTAATAGTTTCTTGAAGCTATCAATGCTCCCCGCTGAGACCACCGCCTGTGGAAGGGAATTCCACATCCTTACCGTTCTTACAGTAAAGAACCCTCTACGTAGTTTAAGGTTAAACCTCTTTTCTTCTAATTGTAATGAGTGGCCACGAGTCTTATTAAACTCTCTTCTGCGAAAAAGTTTTATCCCTATTGTGGGGTCACCAGTACAGTGTACCCATGCAAAATCAAAGTCCATAAAAGTGATTGAAGTGATGATCCATAAATAGTGACAGCTACAGGCGAGACAATATCCACCACCATAGATAGTATGGGTACGCTTACCACAGGGTATGGACCCAAGTTCCTTATAGGGATAAGTAAAAATCACATACGGAAACCAGGCCTTTTATGTATTTCATATGGATGGATCTCTCATATTTCCTCAATTCTGGTATGGATGGACTCCAACTTGAACTAGCCATCTCTCTGAATATTACTTTTTATCCCAAGGTTTTTTTGATCTATTAAAGAGGTGACATCCATTGGTGCATCTCACATGAGCACAACGATTATATACCAAAGAGGTCATTAAGCTGTCTGGTTGTGTCTCAGCTCTGCACAGGAGTGTCAGGCCTATGATTGGTTTAAAGGATTAGTTCACCTTTTTAAAAAAAAATAAAATAAATGCACATCTTTTTGCAGGTAAAAAAATGTGAATTTAATATTTGTTTTGTTGGGATCCTGGAAAGCATAGCACCCATGATCAGCAAATCGTGGCTGCTATGCAGGGCTCTTGCAGGCTCTGTGTGTAAGCTAGGCCAAGCAGTTACACACTGATGCCGCGTACACACGAGCGGACATTACGGCGGACTTTGCCCGGCGGACTTTTCGACGTACTTTCCGACGGACTTTGTGAATGAACGGACTTGCCTACACACAATCCACCAAAGTCCGTCGAATTCGTACGTGATGACGTACGACTGGACTAAAACAAGGAAGTTCATAGCCAGTAGCCAATAGCTGCCCTAGCGTGGCTTTTTGTCCGTCGAACTAGCATACAGACGGCGGACTTTTCGACCGGACTCGATTTCAACGGATAAATTTAAAACAAGTTTTAAATCTAATTCCGTCCAACTTTTGAGAAAACAAAGTCCGCTGGAGCCCACACACATCGAATTGTCCGACGAAATCCAGTCCGCCGGGCAAAGTCCGCCGTAATGTCCGCTCGTGTGTACGCGCGCCCCCTAAAACGTCACAGTCCCAGCATGCCCAGGGACTGTGACATCATATGGGGGCGGGGTCTCCGCCTATATAAGTCACAAAGCAGCCCTCAGAGACCAGTCCAGCCGGAGAGAGCGTCGTGTCAACATCTGGAGAAGAGAAGAGAAGAGAAGAAGCCCAGCAGCTCAGAAGTCCGGACCTCTGCTGGCAAGAGAGCTACATGAACACAGCAGAGGAGCCGGCCGAAGAACTGGAACACCGGGAGAAGAGAGCGGAGAAGAACCAACCGGACGCCGGGAGAAGATGAAGCGGAGGGACCCCCGAAGCCGGAAGAAGACCCCCGAAGCCGGAGGAAGATCCCCACCCCCCCGGAGCTGTTTAATAAAATATTTTAAAAACCTGTGTAGTGTGTTTTATTACTTACACTTTTTTCCTAGGTAAATGGGTAGGGGTACCATGTACCCCATACTCATTTACATAGGGTGGGGGGCCGGGATCTGGGGGCCCCCTTATTAAAGGGGGCTCCCAGATTCCGATAAGCCCCCGCCCGCAGACCCCGACAACCAACAGCCAGGGTTGTCGGGAAGAGGCCCTTGTCCTCATCAACATGGGGACAAGGTGCTTTGGGGGGGGGCGCAGGGCGCCCCCCTCCCCCAAAGCACCCACCCCCCATGTTGAGGGCATGCGGCCTGGTACGGTTCAGGAGGGGGGGGGGGCGCTCGCTCGTCCCCACCCCCTTTCCTGACCGGCCAGGCTGCGTGCTCGGATCGGGGTCTGGTATGGATTTTAGGGGGGGCCCCACGCCGTTTTTTCGGCGTAGGGGTTCCCCTTTATAATCCATACCAGACCTAAGGGCCTGGTATGCCCCGCGACGGGGCTCGCAAGGTGTCAATCTCGCCGATAAAAGCGGCAAGATTGACATCCTTTTCTAGTCCCGTCGCACCTGAGTCACGTTCAAAATGAACGGACTTGTCCGTGTGTGGGCAAGTCCGTTCATTCTGAAAGTCCGCCGGAACTCCGGCGAAAGTCCGTCGGAAAGACGGGCGGACCTAGCCCGCCGGAAAGTCCCGGCGTGTGTGGGCAAGTCCGTCCGTTTTAAAGTCCGGCGCACCTGGCGGACAAAGTCCGTCGGAAAGTGTGCCGGACCAAGTAGGATAGAAAGTCCGACCGTGTGTACGCGGCATAACAGGAAGCATCAGTGAACTACCAGAGTGCTCATTGAGAACTACAAACTGACAGCTGCAAAGGCTGCTGGACCTTGTATTTTTATATTCACATAACTCTGTGAATGAGTGACGTGGCCCGGGCGAACGGAAAGAGTCAGGGATAACGTTCACCTGCCTATATTACCTGGATCCATATTCATCACCTCTTTCTTTGCAAAAAAACTTGCCTGAACTGATGATGTCTGTGTGAAAGAACCCTTAGGACCAGTTCACACTACGACTCACACGTTTTACTGTATTTCCATGTGGCACATTTTTGACAGCCCATTCTGTTCACAGGCCCGGATTTACTCCCTTTGCCGCCCCAAGGCCGGGCCCTTCAATGCCGCCCCCCCCCCCCCCCACACACACACACACCACCAGAAAGAGCCCCCAGACATAATACGGTCAAAGACTGCAGACATGATACAAGAGATGGTCAGAGACTGCAATCATAGTACAGGAGATGGTCAGAGACTGCAGACATGATACAGGAGACGGTCAGAGACTGCAGACATGATACAGGAGACGGTCAGAGACTGCAGACATGATACAGGAGACGGTCAGAGACTGCAGACATGATACAGGAGACGGTCAGAGACTGCAGTTCCTATGGACATTAGTAGATAATGGCCGATCGGCCTTCTCACCTGACCCAGCGATACAGCAATGGTTCCTCTGATCAGGAGTGAGCTCACTCTGAATTGCCCGTGGCGATTCCGCTGGGTAGCACCCAGATCTGTATTCCTGCAATGACTCCATTCCTTTCTCCGCCAGGGATGGCACCAGGCTGTGTGGCTTTCCCTCTGGTGGCACAGGGCAGCGGGGTTCTCTCTCTAATGGTTTTCCCTCAGCAGTGTCCTCTCCCTCTGGAGTCCTGGGTGTACTTTCCTGGGTGTAGACCCCCCCAGGACAAACCACCCCCCTCCATTAGTACAGACCCCCCCAGGACAAACCCCCATCCATTAGTACAGACCCCCACCAGGACAAACCCCCCTCCCTTCATTAGTACAGATCCCCCCAGGACAAACCCCCCTCCCTTCATTAGTACAGATCCCCCCAGGACAAACCCCCCTCCCTTCATTAGTACAGACCCCCCCAGAACAAACCCCCCTTCATTAGTACAGACCCCAGGACAAACGCCCCTCTATTAGTACAAACCCCCCCCGGACAACTCCCCCTCCATTAGTACAACCCCCCCCCCAGGACAACCCCCTCTACATTAGTACAACCCTCCCCCAGGTCAACCCCCTCCATTAGCACAGACCCCCCAGGACAAACCACCCCTCCCTTTATTAGTACAGACCCCCCCAGGACAAACCCCCCTCCATTAGTACAGACCCCCAGGACAACCCCCCCCCTTCATTAGTACAAACCCCCCCGGACAACCCCCCCCTTCATTAGTACAGACATCCCAGGACAAACCCCCCCTTCACTAGTACAGCCCCCCAGGACGACCCCCCCTCCATTAGTGCAGACATCCCAGGACAAACCCCCCCTTCACTAGTACAGACCCCCAGGACAACCCCCCCTCCATTAGTGCAGACATCCCAGGACAAACCCCCCCTTCACTAGTACAGACCCCCAGGACAACCCCCCCTCCATTAGTGCAGACAACCCAGGACAAACCCCCCCTTCACTAGTACAGACCCCCAGGACAACCCCCCCTCCATTAGTGCAGACATCCCAGGACAAACCCCCCCTTCACTAGTACAGACCCCCCAGGACAACCCCCCCTCCCAGGACAACCCCCCCTCCATAAGTGTACAGATGGAGACAGGCTTGGGCGGGAGTGAGAGACACAGGAGGACACAGGAGAACACGCGCCGCCCCCCTCCCCCGCACAGAGACCAGCCGCTCCGATCTCCTTCGGCTGCTCTCCTTCTCTGACAGGAGGAGGGAGGGGGGACAGGCTTGAGCATCGAAAAACCAGCAGCGGCGGTGACCTGCGGAGGACGGCGCCTCAGTCTGGACACACACAGAGAGGAGGAGGGAGAGGAGCACTCTAGTGCTTCAGCGCCCCCACCTCTCTGGCGCCCGGGTGCACTGCATCACATGCTGCTATGTTAGTGTGGGGGGCGGCCGAGAATTCGTTGCAGGAGCGGCGCCGCCCCTGTACCACTGCCGCCCCGAGGCCTGGCCTCGGTGGCCTTGTGGGAAATCCGGCCCTGTCTGTTCAATAGGCTGCCCAATGCAAGGCAGGCGCAACTTTTAAATTTGCATCGCACCAAATCGCATGCTACTGCACAGTACCATGCATTTTGGTGGCTGCATTCGCTAGATACATTTGGGGTGCCATTTACAATAATGACACCCATGCACATCTAATAAGGGCAGTGCTTTCCCATGCGGAGAATGTGCACAGAAACACGTTTCCCACACTGCAATGTGGGAAACGTGAATGTGCCCTTGCTCTTTCCAAAATGAAAAAAAACATTTTGCCTTTAGTTATACTTTAGACAACTTCCCCCAGGGAGATGTCATATGATGACATTTACTTTGAGTGGAGATGTCTGATGATGCCTGCAGCTTCTACAGGCATCATCCAGATATCTTTTTTTTTTAGCCATCGATCCCTACAGTGTAAAAGCCATCATAGCAGCTGCTTTTACAGGTGGTGGGAGGGGACGACCCCCCTCCCACTGCCTCCAGTGCTTCTCCGGTCTCTCCCGTGTGATATGGGCACCAGAGAATGAATCCACCGCTGGCAGCGGTTTATCATAGAGCTGGCTGTGGACCAGATGGTCCTCGGAGGCTGAAAGCGATGTCATTAAATTAGTGGGTACAATGCCCGGTGGGAGTGGAGATGCGACTCGGTGCACATCTTGTGGCAGGTATGCGTTCCTTGATCATCCGATTGAGGGAGAATACTGCTGCACAAAATGTAAGCACGTTGCTTCCCTGGAAGCCCAGGTCCTGAAACTAGGGAAGCAACTGGCAACACTGAGAAGAATTTCCATACTGAAGGAGAGTTGGGAATGTACCCGGCAGGTGCCAGCAGGGGCCAGCACAGGGGCGGGTGGAGATACAAGGGTGCAGGCACCAGAGCAGAGTAGTTTGGTGACAATTAGAAAGGGTAGAGGGGAAAGTGTCAGGGAGGCTGCTCCTGGGCTGGAACATCCCAATAAATACGCCCTGTTGCGTGATGTTGGTTAGTCAGGGACCAATATTGCTGGAGCAGAGCGACGCCCCTAGCTGCCAGGGGAAAAACTCCTCCAGTGAGGGTGGGAGCGAGGCTAAGGGTAAGGAAAGATAGGTTCTGGTGGTAGGGGACTCAATTATTAGAAGGACAGAGAGGGCTATCTGTGAAAAAGACCATAAGCGTCAAACTGTATGTTGTTTACCGGGCGCTCAGGTTCAGCACATCACGGATCTGGTGGACAGATTATTGGGAGGGGCTGGGGAGGAGCCAGCTGTCATGGTACACGTTGGCATCAATGACAAAGTCAGAGGAAGATGAAAACTATTTTAGGGACCTAGGAGTTAAATTGATGGACCTCCACCATAGTATTCTCAGAAATACTACCGGTACCACGAGCCACACCAGAGAGGCAGCGGGAGATTAGGGAAGATTTACAAGTGGATGAGGAGCTGGTGTAGAAAGGAGGGGTTTGGGTTTCTGGAGAACTATTTCGACTTCTCAGTCGGTTACCGGCTCTTTAGCAGGGACGGACTGCACCTAAATTGGGAGGGTGCAGCTCGGCTGGGAGAGAAGATGGTCAAAAAGTTAGAGGGGCTTTTAAACTAGGGGATGGGGGGAGGGTCTAGATGTAGAAATAGCCAGCGTGGAACAAGGTAGTATTGGGGGCATTAGTGGTAGGGTGACTAGAATACATAAACCCAAGGTAAGTAAGTTGACAAATCCAAAAAGCAGCCTCATAATAACTAACAAGGAGATAGTATGCGACCGGACAAAACTACGAGGCCCGTACACTAATTCTAGAAGTCTGGCTAACAAGATAGGAGAGTTGGAGCTGCTGATGTATGAGGAGGATTTAGATTTTGTGGGAATTTCAGAGACTTGGTTTGACAGCTTGTCAGGTCACCTGTATCCAGGAAACAGATGCACCCCGTTGGGGTCAGGAGTGCACCGCTATGATAGTGGACCCTAAGGCTGACTGCTGCAGATGGAACTCGGGGTGGTTCAGGAAGGCAGGTCCCCTGGAGCACCAACACGCATCCAACAATGAGTTAGAGCATAGATTCCCCAGGGCGCGGAGTCCAAGAGCCAGTTGGTGTTCACCAGAGCCTCTAGTGGTGAGGATGGACTGGGCTGCAACTGGCTCCAGGTCGCGGCCCCCAGGGTCTCCCAGCTCACGCTCACGGTAGGCTACAGGAGGATGGAGAGGAAACAGCAGCCCAGGACAGCAAGGAATAGTAAGGAGGTAGAAAAATGTCAGGGCGACTAGCAGACAAGGATAACAGAGAACACGCCAAAAGTCAGGGTCACAGGCAAACAGGGATAGTCGAGAATGCGCCAAAGGTCAGGGTCACAAGCAGACAGAAATAGTCGGGAACACGCCAAGATCGGCAACAGAGACAGAGACAAACTTAGAGCACACGGCAAACAGGAAGCCAAACACACAATATTGCACAGCAAGGCAGGCTTGGAGAATACAGTATTAAATAGTGGTTCCTGTTGAGGCTAGGGTGGAGCCACACAGAGGGAAGATTACTTAAGCATGCAGGTGTGAGAGTACAAGCCTCAAGGCTGATACACAGACCAGGTAAGAGACAGACAGGTCATGAATGTATTACTGCAAGGTCATGACACAGCTCTCATGATTGTCTGACAACCATTTAGGGGTATTTCCTATATTGCAGAGATAGGGAGGGTAAAGAAGGAGAAGGGATATGCCTGTATATCAAGAATGATGTGCAAGTGAATCTGAGGGACGATATCACTAATGGAGCCAGGTAGGAGGTGGAATCCTTGTGGGCGGAGCTCCAAAGGGAGGAAACTAAGTGGAAAGTAATAGTGGGTGTATGCTATAGGCCCCCTAACCAGAGGGAGGAGAGGGAGACAGACCCCCTATCACAGTTTTGAATGATGGAAAGGATGGGAAGTGTCATTATAATGGGGGATTTTAATTATACAGATATAGACCAGGTAGAAGGAACTGCGCATTCGTCTAAGGCTCGCCTAGGGCTGGGCGATTTTCTAATAAAAAAAATCTGTGATTTTTTTTAAAAAACCTTGATTTACAATTCGAGTCAAGTTTTTTTTTTTTTTGGACACTGCGCCGGTCCTGAGGAGCTGCGGGCAGGAGTTTGTAGGCGAGGCCGCGGCTTCGGCCTAGTCCGCGAGCCCAGACGCCGTGGACTAGGCCGAAGCCGCGGCCTCACCTAAAAACTCTTGCCCGCAGCTCCTCAGGACCGGCGCGGTGAAAAAAAAAATCTAAAATAACGATTTGCTTAAATTTTTAATCGATTTGACCTCTCAACTCGATTCAAGACCTGGTACAGACCTGATTGCGGATGTGGACACACAGGGCAACTTAGGAAACAGCAACCACAGGTCAATTAGTTTCAGTATAAATCACAGAAATTGGAAGCACAAGGGTAATACAAAGACACTGAATTTCAAAAGAGCCAACCTTCCTAAACTGCGCTCTCTGCTAGACGATATTAAATGGGATAAAATCCTAGGAACAAAGAACACGGGGGAAAAATGGGAGTGCTTTAAGCACATACTAAATAAAGGTATTGACCAAGGCATTCCAATGGGAAATACATTTAAAAGAGCTAAAAAAATTCCTGGGTGGCTCAACTCCAACATAAAAATGCATATAAAAGCAAAAGAAAAGGCCTCCAAAAAATACAAGGCTGAAGGGTCATTGTCAGCATTCCAACTTTACAAAGAAAGCAATAAGAAATGTAAGTGTGTAATCAGGGCAGCTAATATAGAACACGAAAGGCACATAGCGGAGGAGAGTAAAAAAAATCCCAAGAAATTCTTTAAGTATATAAACAGTAAGAAAGTGAGGCCAGAACAAATTGGCCCCATAAAGGATGATGAAGGGAATCTGGTTACAAAAGATGGAGAGATGGCAAAGTTGAATATATTCTTCTCCTCACAAAAGAAACGGGGTATACAGTAACCAAGACGGTAATGTTAATTTTCATAGCATGTCACCGGAAGCACCCTCATGGCTAACAGAAGACAGAATTAGATACAGACTTGAAAAACTTAACATAAATAAGTCACCGGGACCAGATGACTTGCACCCGAGGGTCCTTAAGGAACTCAGTCAGGTGATAGCCAGATAGCCATTGTTCCTAATTTTTGTGGACAGTTTACTGACTGGAATGGTACCAGATGATTTTAGAAAAGCCAACGTAGCACCAATATTTAAAAAAGGGCAGAGATATATCCCTGGGAACTACAAGCCAGTTAACCGAACATCAATAGTTTGCAAGCTATTGGAAGGGATGATAAGGGACTATATACAAGATTTCAGTAATAAAAAAGGTATCATTAGCAGTAATCAGCATGGATTCATGAAGAATCGTTCTTGCCAGACCAATCTATTAACCTCTTATAAAGAAGTGAGCTGCCATCTAAATAAAGGAAGGCCTGTGGTTTTGGTGTATCTAGATTTTGAAAAGGCATTCGATACAGTTCCCCACAAATGTTTACAGTACAAACTAAAGTCTGTCGGCATGGCCCATAGGGTGTATACCTGGACTAAAAACTGGATACAGGGGCGAGTCCAAAGAGTGGTGATAAATGGGGAGAACTCGGAATGGTCTGGGGTGGAAAGTGGGGTCCCCCAGGGTTCTGTGCTGGGACCAATCCTGTTTAATTTATTCATAAACGATCTGGAGGATGGGATAAACAGCTCAATCCCTGTATTTGTGGATGATACAAAGTTAAGCTGGGCAATAACTTCCACGCAGGATGTGGAAACTTTACAGGAAGATCTAAACATATTAATAGGGTGGGCAAATACTGTGCCTTGAAAAAGTATTCATACACCTTGAAATTTTCCACATTTTGTCATGTTACAACCAAAAACGTAAATGTATTTTATTGGGATTTTATGTGATAGATCAACACAAAGTGGCACATAATTGTGAAGTGGAAGGAAAATGATAAATGGTTTAACATTTCTTTTTACAAATAAATATGTGAAAAGTGTGGCGTGCATTTGTATTCGACCCACTTTACTCTGATACCGCTAAACAAAATCTAGTGGAACCAATTGCCTTCAGAAGTCACCTAATTAGTAAATAGGGTCCACATGTGTGTAATTTAATCTCAGTATAAATACAGCTGTTCTATGAAGCCCTCAGAGGTTTGTTAGAGAACCTTAGTGAACAAACAGCATCATGAAGGCCAAGGAACACACCATACAGGTCAGGGATAAAGTTGTTGAGAAGTTTAAAGCAGGGTTAGGTTATAAAAAAATGTTCCAAGCTTTGAGCATCTCATGGAGCACTGTTCAATCCATCATTCGAAAATGGAAGGAGTATGGCACAATTGCAAACCTACCAAGACACGGCCGTCCACCTAATTGGACAGGCTGGGCAAGAAGAGCATTAATCAGAAAAGCAGCCAAGAGGCCCATGGTAACTCTGGAGGAGCTGCAGAGATCAACAGCTCAGGTGGGACAAACTGTCCGCAGGACAACTATTAGTCGTACACGCCACAAATCTGGCCTTTATGGAAGAAAGCCATTGTTGAAAGAAAGCCATAGGAAACCAATTTGCAGTTTGCGAGAAGCCATGAGGGGGACACAGCAAACATGTGGAAAAAGGTGCTGAGAGCAGATGAGACCAAAATTGAACTCTTTGGCCTAAAGGCAAAACGCTAATTGTGGCGGAACACTAACACTGCACATGAACCTAAACACACCATCCCCACCGTGAATCATGGTGGTGGCAGCAGCATTATGTTGTGGACCATTTCAAGGGGTATAATTACTTTTTCAAGGCATTTTACATGGCAAATGAGGTTTAATGTTGAAAAATGTAAGGTAATGCACTTGGGTGCCAAAAATCGGAATGCAAGTTACTAGCTAGGGGAGAACCTCTGGGGGAATCTAGCATAGAAAAGGACCTGGGGATTCTAGTAGATGACAGGCTCAGCAATGTCATGAAATGCCAAGCTGCTGCAAGCAAAGCCAACAGAATATTGGCATGCATTAAAAAGGTGAGATAAAACGGTAATTCTCCCACTCTACAAAACTCTGTCCATTTCTGGGCACCAGTCCTCAGGAGGGATGTGCTGGAGCTGGAGAGAGTCCAGAGAAGAGCAACAAAGCTAATAATGAGACTGGAGGACCTCAGCTATGGGGAAAGACTACAAGCATTGAACTTATTCTCTCTAGAAAAGAGATGCTTGAGAGGGGAAATGATATTGATGTACAAATACCGTACTGGGGACCCTAGCACAGGGAAAAAACATTTCAGTGAAAGGGAATTTAAAAAGACTTACTAAAATGACTCACTAAAATTAGAATAGAAGCGATTTAACCTTAAACTGCGTAGAGGGTTCTTTACTGTCAGAGCGGTAAGGATGTGGAATTCCCTTCCACAAACAGTGGTGTCAGCAGGGAGCATTGATGATTTAAAAAAAACTATTAGATGGGCACCTTAACGAGCAAAACATAGAGATATATGATGTACTATTGACATAAACACATACTCACATGTACATCATAGGTTGAACTGATTGGACTTGTGTCTTTTTTTCAACCTCACCAACTATGTGATGTCACTTCCGGCTCTGGCAGATGTAAACACTGCCTTTTTTTTTTGCTGGAAAGACTAATATCTTTTTTTTTTTAATCTCAGGCTATTCAGAATAGAGGAGAGATGTGGGGACTTAAAGACCCCAGATCTCTGCCTAAAGAGGACCTGTCATGCCTTATTCCTATTACAAGGTGTGACAGACCTAGCCGGGACAGAGGCTGTTGGAGAGGACTGAATGCAAGCCTCTTGCCTTTTGATTATGGGCCCTGGATTTTCAATGGAACAATACTCTTTGTGAGGTGAATTAGAAATCCAGTCTGAACTGTACTAATCGGACTCAGTCGTGTATATATGTATATATTGTATGTTGTTTGATTCTGTTGGGGACTCCTTGCTGTGGTCATCTGGGATTTGTGTCCCTGAAGAGGGAGGGGGGATTCCTCCAGCAGCCCCCTGCTGATAAGACTGATTCATACTGTTGGGACACATCCTGTGAGGAGATGCTGGTGTCATCAACTCCAACTATCTGTGTTTATGTTAATTGAATGAGCTGATCACATTGTCCTCTATACAATGTAGGAGACGGGACGACTCCTATTGGAGCTGCTGCTATTGTGAGAAAATGTCCTGTGATAATTAACTCAGTCTGGGCAATAGGTCTCAGTCACCTAGACTGTATAAAGGATTAGTTAATTAGCTCCTGTTAATTAGGTTAATTAGGTTACAGTTGTATTGTTAGAGAAGGTTCCAACGGCATATAAAGTCTTGTAATTTTGATTCTAAATAAAGTGAGTTCATGTTAGCAATGATAAGGTCAGGGATTTAATTTAGAGTTCTCACTTAATATATTGCCTACGTGTAAATCTGTTATGAATGTAACTTTTTGGCTGTTAAACTCGATTGAAGCTGCTTTTGTTTTCTTGTAACTATATTGCCATGGTGTTGAAGCTTGTGTTCGTAGCCCAGGTGACTCCTGTTGTTGTTTACCCTTGCCCTTTGTGGGGGGGTTGTGCTAATGCTATTGTTTGTATAATTGCCTATAAAAGGCCTTTGAAAGAGTAAAAAGGCAGCAGTCCATTATGCTGAGAACTTTGATACAGACATACCTGACTCTGTGTCTTAATTCCTATAAGAAGCAATAATTTGACAAAGCAATATAAACTTAAAGCAACTTATTTAAAAGTTGAACCTAACATTTTGGCGCCCGGAACAGGGACCCACCAAGTTGCTACAAGAGGTGGTTGAGCTACGCTGACGGAACAAAAGGACAGGCATTCCGGGAACCACAGATCAAAAAACCTGCGCAGGTAAGAAAAAGCTTTATTTTTCTTATATTCTGTGCTCCCCTGATTTGTGCCTATCCGTTCTGTCAGTTACGGTTCTCCTGGTTTTAAAACACCAGCCTCTGTAGTGGTGAGTCTAGAATTACGGCATATTTTAGTTTATATTGCTGGAATTACTTGTTTGTTTGTTGTCTGTGTCTGTCTTTCTGTCTTGTTGAGAAAGTGAATGAGCCTTGTCAAGGATGGTATGAGTTAGAAGGGGATTGCCGAACTAAGCAACGGAATGCGCCTTACCTCACATGATTGGGAACTTGAGGGCTTGTGAGCTTGGGGGTCTGACGCTTATGCTTAACCTCGCATCTAACTCATAAACCATAGACGGGTTGAGAGTATAAGCCCTGTCTGCTCCATAAAGCAGGGATAAGAGTGTATGAGAGGGATTCCCAGATACGGGGAGGGAATAAGGTCTCGACAAAAGTCCGGAGATCTAGTCGGATACCTGGCCACTTAAAGGAATGCTTGTATATGTTGTAGCCGCATTTTTGTATATGTTGTAGCCGCATTCTGGTTTGTTATTGAGCTAGCATATAAAGTAATTATTTATTATTGGGCTAGCATATAAAGTAATTTGATTTCAGAAATCTCATTCCGGAGAGGTTTTTAGAATTCTAGCACCCTAGGAGGAAGGCAACGAGGAACTAGTGTAACTTAGTTGGTTTGTTATTGGGCTAGCATATAAAGTAATTATTCATTCTTGTATATGTTGTAGCCGCATTATATTGTACACTAAGTGTCCCACACGCTACCTAGGCAGGACTGTTATAGGGCGTACACACGGTCGGACTTTGTTCGGACATTCTGACAACAAAATCCTAGGATTTTTTCCGACGGATGTTCGCTCAAACTTGTCTTGCATACACACGGTCACACAAAGTTGTCGGAAAATTAGATCATTCTGAACGCGGTGACGTAAAACACGTACGTCGGGACTATAAACGGGGCAGTAGCCAATAGCTTTCATCTCTTTATTTATTCTGAGCATGCGTGGCACTTTGTGCGTCGAATTTGTCTACACACTATCGGAAATTCCGACAACGGATTTTGTTGTCGGAAAATTTTATAGCCTGCTCTCAAACTTTGTGTGTCGGAAATTCCGATGGAAAATGTGTGATGGAGCCAACACACGGTCGGAATTTCCGACAACAAGGTCCTATCACACATTTTCCATCGGAAAATCCGACCGTGTGTACGGGGCATTAGAATGGGCCAGAGGAACACAAAACCCCGTCAGGGAATTGTGGCGCACTATACGGTGCCACAGATAATTAAGAACATTTATGGGAAAACCGAAGCACAGGACTTAAAGGATGTCCTTCGTAAATTTAAGGTGAAAGGAGCAGCGGGTTTAGACCCGGATGTATGGAGTGAAATAGTGAAAAAAAAAAAGTGAAATAAAAAGGGACAGACAAGGAGAGGTGTTAGAGAAGCAATGGATGAGTCAGGTTCAATGCTTAATTAAGGTTTCAAATAGAGAAAAAGAAGAGGGGTGGAAACATAATCCAGATTGTGATGGTTGGGATATGAAAGACAGAAGAACAAAAAAAATGTTGAAATTTTAAATAATCTTAGTTCAACCATCCCACCCCCATATACTGACATAGAACGTAAACCACACAAGATATATCCTGTACTTAAGGGTAGAGAATGTTTTTTTTTTTTCAGGTTTGTGGAGTATAAGAATTTCATTCAGAAACTGTAGCTCCCGTACGCACTGATACATGCATTATAGTAAAGCCAGCTGTTTTCTGTAGATTTGTGACACAGTTAATGAATACACATGAAGCAACCTGGCAGGATGAGGAGGATTTATGCAGACATAAAATGACTCTGACCCTGTTTAACCAGTTTATGACCGACCTGCAGACTGAGCTGAGGGGGATGGCAATTTAGAGACAGGACACACGTCAGACACATAGATTCAAGGGCCCCTTTTATTGCTAGATTAGAAGCTTTCTGTCAGGCAAAACAACAAGAGGGGGGGTCAATATCACCCATGAAACAAATGCCAGGACAGACTGTATCAGACTTTTACTTATCTATAGAAAGTATGATGGCAGATGAGGGAATGGATTTAGAGCTGCCAGTCACGATCTGAGCCTTCAATAGACAGTTTATGGAAGGATTAATTCCACAGATAAGTGAGAGACTGAAAGCCTGCACACCACCCTTAATTTGTTGCGATTTTTGGCAGAAAAAGGTTGCAAGGTTAATAAGAAAAAGTTACAAGTGTGTCAGGAAAAAGTTATCTTTTTGGGACATTGTATATCACAGGGTACGAGACATCTCACTGGGTTCAAGTGATAAAGGGAATGTTACCCCCACGGAATTTCAAACAATAGCGTATGTTTTTAGGTATTGTCATATTGTAGACAGTGGATACCACATGCTAGCGCTTTGATGCAGCCATTATACGATTGTTTGAAAATTGTACCGTATATGCTTACAGAAGTAGCTTATGAGTCGTTTATCACTTTGAAAAAGTTGTTGATTTCTGCCCCGGCTATTGGTATACCAGATTACACCAAGATATTTAATCTGTACATTGCTGAGATCACTGGACATGCCACAGGTGTTCTGACACAGGCACATGTAAAACAAAGACCAGTCGCTTACTTTTCAGCAGCATTAGATCCAGTATCTAGAGGTTCACCGTCCTGTGTACGGGCGGTAGCTGCAGTGTCAATTATCATAGATAAGTCATCAGAGATTGTTCTAGACAATCCAGTCGTAGTGCATACCACACATGACATACATGCAATCTTGTCTCAGGTACAGCCCAAACACATTTCAATGGCTAGGCAATTAAGGTTACAGTGTACTTTACTCTTACCTCCAAATGTTACTTTTCAGCGCTGTACAACCTTAAATTTGGCCACCTTTTTGCCTCTTCAGTCACCAGATTTGGCAAGGGGGAATGATAGTGCTAATAGTACTAGTGAGAAAGGAAATGAGGTACCTGACACTCTTTTGTTTAAACAAGTAGATGAACACGATTGTTTTCAGCTCATGGAACAGGAGACAATGGGATTCCCACATGTTACAGATACACCAATTTTAAATGCTGAGCACACTTTGTACATAGATGGCAGTAGGTTTGCTGATGACAAGGGTAAATATCACACAGGTTATGCCGTAGTGACTGATACACAGGTAATTGAAGCACAGGCCTTACCAGCCCACATGTCAGCACAAGAAGCAGAATTAAAAGCTTTAGAACAATCCCTAGAATACTTAAAAGAACGAGAAGGGAATATTTACACTGACTCTGCCTACGCTTATGGTGTAGCGCACGATTATGGCCACATATGGAGGGCTAGAGGTTATCTGACAGCAGCAGGTACACCTGCAAAACATGGAGAAGGGATTAAGAGAGTCCTGAACAATCTTCAAAAGGTTAAACGAGTGGCCATCATGAAGATAGCGGCACACACGAGCGCAAAAACAATTGAGGCAAAAGGAAATGCATTTGCAGATTTGACTGCAAAACAGGCAGCTCTAGGGGAAGGAAGCCCTGAGACCTTAGCAGCGGTAGAGGTGAGTATCCCAGAACCAACATGGCAGCAGCTGAGTAAATTACAGGAGCAAGCAGGGGAGAGCGAGAAAGATAAGTGGGTCAGAATGGGAGCAGCACCAGACCTTGACAATGTATGGAGGGAAGGGGGCAAAATATGCCTACCTGCCTCTCTGTACCCAGCAATGGCAGCGGCAGTTCACCTACCCACACACGTCAGTTCCAATTCCATGTATAGGATTGTGAACCAAGGATGGCTCGCCCCTGGATTCAGTAGCACTGCAAGAAACTACTGTGCAGCCTGCCAAATCTGTCTCCTGAATAACCCAGGACAGAGAGTAAAAACCCCACGAAAACACCAGGTCCGGGCCCAATACCCCTTCCAGAGACTGCAAATTGACTACATACAAATGCCCAAGAGCGGCCCCTTTGAATTTGTCCTCGTGTGTATCGATTTATTTTCAGGTTGGCCCGAAAGTTATCCAGTAAAATCAGCTACAGCAAAAGCCACAGCCAAGAAACTGATCACTGAGTTAATACCTAGGTTTGGTCTTCCTGAAACCATAGAATCAGATAGGGGGACACACTTTACAGGAGAAATCATGCAGAATGTGATGACCATGTTAGGGGTTCAACAAAGTTTTCACACCCCTTACCACCCACAGAGTTCAGGATCAGTGGAGAGAGTAAATGGGACAATAAAGCTAAAAATACAAAAAGCCATGCAAGAGTTAAACAAGCCTTGGCCAGAATGCCTGCCTCTGGCTTTATTCTCTATAAGGTACACTCCAACAGGGAAAACAGGATTATCCCCATATGAAATACTTTTTGGGAATGCACCTAGATTAGGTTTATACTTTCCACAGAGTATGCAATTGCAATGTGATAGTTTGACTGCATATGTGATACAATTACAACAACGTCTAACTAAGGTCCACAAAAGTGTGTATTCTTCTCTTCCAGACCCTAATTCAATAACAGGTACACATACGCTGCTACCAGGGGATTATGTATATGTAAAGAAACACACCAGAAAGACATTGGAACCCAGGTTTGAAGGTCCTTACCAAGTACTCTTGACCACAGCCACCTCAGTAAAGCTGGAAGGAAAACCTACCTGGATACACGCATCACATTGCAAGAAACAACCCGAGAAAACAACATGATGAAATATCTACTTACATATTTTTTGTTGAAGATTGTTGTTTTACAAATATATGCATGGACTCCTGGTATTAATGTACTTGAAGTAGAGGAAACATTGACTTTCGAATGGAGCATAGATGACCCTAAAGTGGCAAATGTATCAGGATATGAGATAAATAAGGATTACACTGTGGGTAATTATACTGTTGAAGGACATAGGCGACCGTTTCATGTAGATGTAGGTATAGCATGGATACAGGCAGACCCCCTCTCAGAAGTAACTGTAACTTTCCAGTGGAACGATAATATGGGTTTCCCCTTTAACAATAGTAAGAACCATAGGTGTCATAAAATATCCCTTTCACAGACATGGAAACAAGCCCGGGAACGGGTAGTGGGACAAATGTACCAAATATTAACAGTCATGGCAGAAGGAGGGAATATAACCGAAGGGATGTTTAATCTGACAGATATTACCGTTAATCAATCCAGTACTTTCCTCTGTGCCTCTTGGTGGAGGGAAGAGAGAGTTGATGGGTGGTACTGGATGGCACAGACCTATGGGTTTCACATACAAATGGAGGAAGAAGTAACGCCAACAATTGAATCTTCCATATTAACACCCGTACCAAACACTAGCATAAATGTATCAACATCACAACAGAAAACAAAAATAAAATTCAATATCACCTTTCCCCCGATACCGGAGTGTAGGTATAAACGAGAATGGTACGACACACTATTGGGACTGACAGGTACAGGAATGGGAATTTTAAACTCGGTAGAGATAGAAGAAATGAACAACAGATGGAAGCATGCAGGGGGACACATAGCTGACAGCTTGACTATCACAAGCAAATGGTTACCCACCACTTTTGAAACCCAATTGCAAGAAATACCCCTATTACAATTTTTGGGAGGGTTAATAAATCACACGATAGGAGCAGAGCTCCAGCTGTGGAATCAAAATCAACAGTTTGTAAATTTCACACAGTGCTCTTTTAACCTCTTATCCTATCATATACAAATAAATAGGGCCAGGACTGAACTACAGTTGGGAAATTATCATACCTGGATGAAATATTTTAAGGGTTTAACTGACGATGGTGTATGGTTCCAAGTAAAAGGGGATAAGATAGAATGTGAGGAGAAATGGTGTGTAGGAAGGTTTGAAGCATACCGGGTAGCAGATGTAATGGAAATGTGTAAAATAGTGGTCATGCCACTAGTAATTAAAGACGAGTTTTGGTATCCAGAAATATATGGGAAATATGTAGATAAAAGAAACAGAACCCATGATTTAACTCTATGTGAAGGAACTAATAAGGGAATGGTATCTGGCAGAAGTTCCCCAGTATATGAACCTTGCTTGTTAAAATACCAAACTAGCATATGCAAAATGCAAAGAACACCGATAAATGTGAACAATAGATTCATAGAAATAGGACCCCAGCATATTTGTATCATTACTAATGATAACAGCACCATGTCAGCATTAAATAAATCGGCGCCGTTTGCGGGATGTATAAAAAAGATTAAAATATTACAATGGGGTAACGACACATATCTTTTTGAACCAGACGCCGATAAGATATTCTCTTCAGTCTATGAGGTACATAATCTCACTGACACTACACCCTTTATAATTTCTTTAGACCCACTAAAACAGGTTTTGGAACAATCAGAGTTGTTAAGACAACACATAGAAACACTAGAACATACCCTACAGAATAATCTTGTATCTGCAATTATTGACAAAGGTAGACTAGTGCATCTTTCCTCACAGATACAACAGGATACTGCACCACATTGGTGGGATATATTCAGTGGAATGTCTTCTACAGCAACCAATACCTTTCACTGGTTGTTAAGTCCAATGGTAATTATTGTTCTAATATTAATATCACTTACAATCACGAATATATGTGTATACAGGAAAATAAATAGGAAAATTAGGAGAATAGACAGGGCATACCGATAAATGTGTATTGACATCACCCTACTCCTATAAAACTCCTCTTCTTGAATTTTAAGATGTTGGTAATACCTAGGGGGATGGGTTCTACCCCTCTGACAACTCGCGGTCAGGGAAAGGACTCTGGGGAAAAACTGACTAGAACTTATTCATGAGGACCCAGGGGGAAGGAGAGGATGATGTCAAAGGGGGAAATTGATAAGGTCAGGGTTTTATTTTAGAGTTCTCACTTAATATAATGCCTACGTGTAAATCTGTTATGAATGTAACTTTTTGGCTGTTAAACTCGATTGAAGCTGCTTTTGTTTTCTTGTAACTATATTGCCATGGTGTTGAAGCTTGTGTTCGTAGCCCAGGTGACTCCTGTTGTTGTTTACCCTTGCCCTTTGTGGGGGGGTTGTGCTAATGCTATTGTTTGTATAATTGCCTATAAAAGGCCTTTGAAAGAGTAAAAAGGCAGCAGTCCATTATGCTGAGAACTTTGATACAGACATACCTGACTCTGTGTCTTAATTCCTATAAGAAGCAATAATTTGACAAAGCAATATAAACTTAAAGCAACTTATTTAAAAGTTGAACCTAACAGCAACAAGCAAGTGTCGCCTTGTTTTGTGCTCAGAGAGGTTGGGATATCTGTATATAGACTGGGAGGAAGTGGTATATGACTGAAGCACTCAAGCGGAGTGTGGGACGTTCCGTGACACAAGGGTTATTTACATTTCTTGTAATATGAATAAAAGTATAAAAGTGATCCAAAAATAAAAAATTTAAGGTGAAGTGTAAAAAATAAATAAAATAAACAATAAAAAAATAAATAAAATGCCCCCATCCCCTTGTGCTTGCACACAGAAGCAAACACATACGTAAGTCACACCCGCATATGTAAACGGCGTTCAAACCACACATGTGAGGTATGGCTGTGATCATTGTAGTGAGAGCAATAACTCTAGCACAAGACCTCCTCTGCAACTCTAAACTGGTAACCAGTAAAAAATGTTAAAGCGTCACCTATAAAGATAGTTAAGTACTGTAGTTTGGCACCATTCCACAAGTGTGTGCAATTTGAAAGCGTGACATGTTAGGTATCTAATTACTCGGCATAACATCATCTTTCACTTTAAATAAAAAATTGGGGTAAATATTGTGTTTTGTTTTTTTTTTAATTCATGAAAATGTTTTTTTTCCCAAAAAAAAATCGTATTTGAAAAATTGCTGTGCAAAGACCGTGTGATGTGAAAAATTGCAACGACCATCATTTTATTCCCTAGGGTCTCTGCTAAAAATATATATATATATAATGTCTGGAGGTTCTGAGTAGTCTTCTATCAAAAAAATTATGATTTTTACATGTAGGGTGGCAAGTGGTTAATACCTACTGGGGCCCTCTGACTGATGTTGGGAAAATATGAACTGAGACTTTAAGAGGTCTCCAAACTACGGCCCTCCAGTTGTTCAGGAACTACAATTCCCATGGTCATGTCTGTATATGTTATAGTTTTACAATGCCTCATGGGTAGGGTTTCCACTTTTTCTTCAAGCCAAACCCAAACACTTTAGCGGGTTATAGGATTTTTAACATACACTATAGGATTGTAACAGACCTGAGACACCTTTGGGCACTCCAAACAGAATAGTAATGTGGCGTGAATACTGTCCCCTCACATATCTCCCAACATTTTGAGATGGGAATGATGGACACCTACTAGCAAACGTATGTAGGCATAGGACACGCCCCCTGCCACACCCTCTTCAAGGAGAATTAACAAAAAAAAAAAAAAAGTTAAATCCACAAGGGCTTTTTTTTACCACTACTATTCCTTTATATTGGCTCTTAACATTTACAAATGCAGCAATTTAGAATTTGAAAGAAAGGTTTAGCACTGGGAAACACTTTTTAAAAGATAAAAAGTGCATTTTATATACAACTATAAAGATCAGGCAAAAACGAGGGACAAATGAGGGGGAAAGAGGGACAGAGGGACATTGCTCCAAATCAGGGACAGTCCCTCGAAATCAGGGGCAGTTGGGAGCTATGCCCTCATCCTCCTGTCAGGCCCTGTACCACTACCAAGCCACATTCTTGTCTGAATATTGTGTCCGGGTTTCAGGTGGACTGAAACCTGGACACATACATGATTCAAAACCCGAACTGTGTGGCAACCCTACTCATGGAATGTGAAGTTCCGCAACAGCTGGAGGGCTGTAGTTTGGAGATTCTGGTGAGCTACAGAGATAACAGCACACCACCAGGGTTGCCAACTGCCAGTAAATTTACTGATAGTTTGTAAAAAAAATTGTGATTTTTTTTTACAACTGCCAGTAAATATCAGGGGCCGATAATTTCATGCTGTGTTGACTTTTTAAGTGTAAATCAAGCAAATGACTTTGTTATAGGTATTGTCAGTGTTTCCATATCATGTTTATACTGTTCAAATATTCACTGTTAGTTTTCAATAGAAGTTCTGTAATTCCTCAGGTTACCAGTAAAAAAATGTGCTCCGCCAGTAAACTTTCCATGTTTTGTCAGTAAAAAAAAGTGCTGCGGGAAAGTGGCAACCCTGCACACCATAGGCTGCTAATCTGACAGAACACCTCTGATTTTATAATTCCACATATAAACAGTCCAACGGATTTCTAAATACTGTATTTCCCCATATAAGCTCCGTTTACTGTGAAAAATAAGTGATAAATGCAAAACTTCGGTGGGTGTAACAAGATGTCCGCTTGCCCCCTTCTCAGTGTATCCTTACTGTAGTGGTGTGCAGGGTGTAGAGGCGACGGAACGTCACTTCCGTTACAAATTCTGACGGGTCGCCTAATCTGACGAAACACCCCAACTGCTAAACCATGAACTACCTTCACAAACTTTATTGCTAGATAACAAAGCCGCCAATACAGCAAGCCCAAACACACTGTGCATGGCCTGCCTTTGGCAAAATGGCGGTCTGCCAGTACTCCAACGTTCCTGTGCACCAGAGAATGCCGGGAATTGTAGTCCAACCACGGCTACGGACGCGAAGCTGGACCGATTCTTGAAGGAAAATAAGGGCGAAGCCATAACAAACTAACTCCATTTCCCATGATGCCTTTTGTTCATTGACTTCTCGCGATGTATTTAGCAGTCTTTAAACGAGTCTATACATTAAAAACGTGCGTGTAAACACCTGTACACCCGGAATATAACGTTCACCTCACCCGCCTAGGACGGCACCAAAAGGCTACAGAGACTTGAGGACAACCTTTTTCTGCGGCTGCGCAACCCCGGACGCCGTGCGCGATCAGCCAATTGGAAGCGAGCGCTTGCTGCTGAGCGGACCAATAGGCAGGCGGAGAGCGATATTTAAATTGTTTGTTGGGTTGGCTTAGCAGACGGTGCAGGATTGCTAGTGTTCGGAGGAGAGCGGCGTGGCTGGTCGGGTAGCAGTGTACACAAGCCGGCACTATCCAGGAAATATGGCTACCCGCCGGGCTGCTGTAAGTACTGTGTGTATGTGGTGTGATCGGAGAGGCAGTTCTGGCCTCATCGCAGATCTAGTCACCGCTGTGCGGCCTAGGCTGTTGGAGTTTGCAGGGCATGAGCCTTATAGGTCAGTGTGTGGTGAGATCATCACCTAATGTGAGCGATACCCAGTCCTGAGCACAGGAACCTGGAGCAAGGGAGGTAAGTGAGGGGGGCAAATGGAGGTAAGTGTGTGAGGGGGGGGGGGGGGCAGGGGAGGTAAGTGAGGGGGGGGGCAGGGGAGGTAAGTGAGGGGGGGGGGGCAGGGGAGGTAAGTGAGGGGGGGGGGCAGGGGAGGTAAGTGAGGGGGGGGGGGGGCAGGGGAGGTAAGTGAGGGGGGGGGGCAGGGGAGGTAAGTGAGGGGGGGGGCAGGGGAGGTAAGTGAGGGGGGCAAATGGAGGTAAGTGTGTGAGGGGGGGGGCAGGGGAGGTAAGTGAGGGGGGGGGGGGCAGGGGAGGTAAGTGAGGGGGGGGGGGGGCAGGGGAGGTAAGTGAGGGGGGGGGGGGCAGGGGAGGTAAGTGAGGGGGGGGGGGGCAGGGGAGGTAAGTGAGGGGGGGGGCAGGGGGGGGGGCAGGGGAGGTAAGTGAGGGGGGCAAATGGAGGTAAGTGTGTGAGGGGGGGGGCAGGGGAGGTAAGTGAGGGGGGGGGGGGCAGGGGAGGTAAGTGAGGGGGGGGGGGGCAGGGGAGGTAAGTGAGGGGGGGGGGGCAGGGGAGGTAAGTGAGGGGGGGGGGGGCAGGGGAGGTAAGTGAGGGGGGGGGGGCAGGGGAGGTAAGTGAGGGGGGGGGGCAGGGGAGGTAAGTGAGGGGGGGGGGCAGGGGAGGTAAGTGAGGGGGGGGGCAGGGGAGGTAAGTGAGGGGGGGGCAGGGGAGGTAAGTGAGGGGGGGGCAGGGGAGGTAAGTGAGGGGGGGGGCAGGGGAGGTAAGTGAGGGGGGGGGGGGCAGGGGAGGTAAGTGAGGGGGGGGGGCAGGGGAGGTAAGTGAGGGGGGGGGGGCAGGGGAGGTAAGTGAGGGGGGGGGGGGCAGGGGGAGGTAAGTGAGGGGGGGGGGGGGCAGGGGAGGTGAGGGGGGGGGGGGGCAGGGGAGGTAAGTGAGGGGGGGGGCAGGGGAGGTAAGTGAGGGGGGGGGGCAGGGGAGGTAAGTGAGGGGGGGGCAGGGGAGGTAAGTGAGGGGGGGGGGCAGGGGAGGTAAGTGAGGGGGGGGTAGGGGAGGTAAGTGAGGGGGGGGGTAGGGGAGGTAAGTGAGGGGGGGGGGGTAGGGGAGGTAAGTGAGGGGGGGGGGGCAGGGGAGGTAAGTGAGGGGGGGGGGCAGGGGAGGTAAGTGAGGGGAGGGGGAGCAGGGGAGGTAAGAGGGGGAGCAGGGGAGGTAAGTGGGGGAGGGGGAGCAGGGGAGGTAAGTGGGGGAGGGGGAGCAGGGGAGGTAAGTGCTCTTGTACAGAGACCAATTATCAGCCTTCCCTGCCTGAATGGTGCTGATCAGGGGCTGCCAAGCTTAGCCAGTGACCATATGATGGCTTTATTCTCCCAAAATCCATACATGTTCTTGTTTTGTGATCTCCTGAACCCTCCCCTTCCCCTTCCTGTGAAGTGAGCTGTGCAGGTTAGTGTGGTCCTGTGCCCAGCTCTATGCACATTACACATCCTATAGTCTATCTTGGGGGTAAACAGGAGAGGGAGGCAGTTCCTACCTATGGGAGGGGTTCATGGAGAATGGTTGTAGCTGCCCCTCTAACCGGAAGTTACATCACAGCTGTTGAAGGCTAAGGGCCCTCTCACATTGATTGTAGTGCGATGTGTTTTGAACTGTATAGACGGGCCAAAATCAAGGTAATCTAATGCAGTGGTCATCAACTCCTGTCCTCAGGGCCCATTAACAGGCCAGGTTTGCAAG